>CAOKZL010002675.1:0-168235 GCA_948472985.1 Iguana delicatissima | reverse complement strand
TCTATTCATCAGCCAGTCCCAGCAGAAGCAGTTCCAGTTTCAGTTGAGTCTTCATATTAAGGGTGCCCTCCTGTGAGTCCTGCCCAGGCATTGGCTGTTGCTCCATGATCACCCGATCACATGGCGGCAACCATGATGATGTTTCTCCTCAACTCAGCACTAAGCCCATAAGTGTGGCCATTTCTGCATGACATCGCTGTCCCACAATAGGATGTGTTGCTTCCAGTCTGCGAGTTGTGCTTCTACATGATGTCATCATGGTCCCGCTGCCAATGCATCCCCACCTGTTGTGATTGTGGGATATTCCATGAACAGAAAAAATCCGTTAAGGGCTCATGATCGAATCACACTCCCATTGCCAGCAGCTGTCCTGAATGGGTGGAAGCACAATCTAGGTGCTCGCTTCTCCAGTGCAGCATGGGAAAGAGGCCGGCTGCATTGTGGAAGGAAGGTGCATATTCTCGAGCTCCCATCTGCAGGCAGACAGCCAAGTGCAGAGGGAAGCACTGGGGACATGCTCCCATCCTGGCAAAAGTGCTGCTGGGATCACGCTGGGACGATGACAGAAAAGGGTAAGGTGTGAAAATGGCCTGTGGAGGAGCATCATGGGACTAGTGTTGAGCCAAGAGTGAGGGGGCACGGTGGTGGTGGTGGTGATAGCCCTATTAGCAGCGAGACACTGGCTGCTACCACCTTGCTTCATGCCCCTGGGGGAGGAAGTGGTGATCTCCATCTTTACCAGGACTGCTGTGCACCAGCAACAACATGTTGCCAAAGGCCAGGCTGCTGTCCTCCTCCCTCCTCATTTTCACTACCATTTCCTCCACCCGGCCTAGCCAAGTCTTTGTTGGCCATGCCAAGTGGCAGTGCCTCACCTTTGCCTCCTTCGAAGGGAGGAGCTAGGCAAGCCTGGTTGGATTCCATAGGATGTTGAAAATGGAATAATAACACTGTAACTGTGTAGTGCAGAAATGGCCATAGTGTTATAAAAAAGGACTGTCACAAAAAATGGCAGCCTTGTGTTGAGTTCTTCACTTGCCCTGTTTCACACATCAGTGTTAGACTCTGTGTTTTGACATCATTGCACTGTGCATGTTACTTTGGCCCTGTGCCATATCTTTGACTGCTACTGGGTGAGAGAGAGAACAGGGCAGCCATTTTCTTTTGACAGGCCCTTGTCTTTCAAATATTTAATTCCATGCTGAAGGAACCACCCTAAAAGTAATATCACACAGTCCTCTCAGAAGCTCTTCACTCTTCTGGTTATGGTGATTTCGCCTGTTGTAAATTAAATCAGAATCCAAGCCTTTCATATCCCCTTGTGTTGACCTCATTTCTTTGGATTTCCTTTGATTAAAAAGTGCTTTAAACTCACACTTAATTAGAGCAGGACTGCTAGAAAATAAATTCTGCTATGCTCCTCCCACCCTATTAATGCTATAGGAGGTTTAATTAGGGTTGGTGAAACTTCTTTGTTACAAAAGAGAAACATTTCTAAAGTTGCCTTTAAAGAAAAAAACCAACCGACCAACACCGCCTTTCCAAGGCAAGATCTAGGGAGAAAAAATATCTAAAATATCAGTATTAAATATCAATAATTAAACTATATTTAAATTATAACTAGCTTGAATTAATATATATTTATAATTAAACAAAATAATTAAGTAGGATATTATGTATCTATATCCTAAACACCCACAAAGGTAACACCTCTTAGGTCCTTCATTGCAAGAAGGAAATAATGCATTTCTGTTTAATAATCAAATGGATGACTATAGGTCTTCACAGATATAATTGCTTTATGGATAACTACTGTTAATCAAAATGCCAGACATTCCATGTAAGACCTCCAATGCTATAGGAAAAGGCAAGAGGAAAACAAGTGGTTCAGTCACAGCCATGAGTTTGCAGGACCTGACCAGGACAGCTGATAACCACGAATCTCGCAGGACTCTCATCCATAGGGTCAACACAAGCAGTATCTGACTGAGACCCTTTCTGCAGGGGGCTTTCATTCTGACATGGAGACGAGAGAGGAGTGGGACCACGATGACACTTCCGCAAGATGTTGTCATGGTCCTATCCTTCTCCCATAGCCAACTGGTGTGGTCATGGAGTAAATCATTGATGGGTCAACGACCCCCCTGATTGTGGGACAGTCCCAAACCTACCTGCCCTGAGGAAGTCCCAGAAATGTGATAGAGGTGCTTCCTGCCCTGGTGCAGCATGCGAAAGTGCCCAGCTGTGCTGCAGAAGGAAGAGGTGTGTCCATCGCACTCTGTTCCATAGGAAGACAGTCTGGTTCAGAGAGGAGTGTTCCTGTCATGCTTTCTTCCTGGCAGAGACACTGCCATGATAGTGACTGGAGGACAACACAAGAAGATAAGGTGTGGAAAGGGCCTGGATGACAAATAACAACAAATGAGAGCCAGTGGAATGGTTAAAGTGGTGGTCACAGACTTGGGAGACCCAGATTCAAGTCCCCACTCAGCCATGAAATGTTAAGGGATCATGGGAGAAGTCACTCTCTTTCAGACTGATCTCCATTACTGTACATGGTGCTCAAGTTCACATGTGACTCCACATTAGCTTTGATTGAAAGGCAGCATCCCTTTCTTCATTAAAATGTATGAAGACATTCGTATGGGTGGTGTATGCTGGAGGTTTGAATGTGACTTGTAGTGTTTTCCATGCTACCTAGAGAGTGTTTTACTAGGGCATATAGGTGTGTGCTTCAATACACATTGTACTGTATTCTTTCAAACCAGCTACCTGCTGAATCTTCAACTAAAATTGCAAGACTGTTCCAAGTGGAAGCTGCCAAATAAATAAATAAAATAAATAAAAAGCCATTCACTAGTTGCAAATCAATTTTAGGCCAAGATTTCACTTCACATTCTAAATTTCATTAACATTGTGAATCTGTAGCTATGTTGCAGAAATGCAAAGAAACCTCTTAGTGAAATGCAGTTTCACTTCCAAGCACCAGCAAGAGTACATCAGGTACACTGTGTACTTTTGATGTGCACTTCTCATGCTCGTTGGGCATTTGCAATGCACATTTGACACTACCACCATTATATTATTATTGTTATTATTTCCCACCTTTCTCCTGATAATGGGTGGTTAACATCATATTTCAAACAATATGAATTAAAAACAGTACAAAACATTAAAAAGGTATAAATACAAGGTTTAAAAAACAAACAATTTAGGAAGTTAAAATGTATTAAAAATGTATTAAAAGTCTATACAAACCTTCAAAACAGCAGTGCACAGCATTAAAAACCCAAACCTAGTCAGTTTCTAAAAACTTGACAGCACAAAAATGTTTTGACCTGCTGATGGAAGGAGGGCGAAGATGGGGTCAACCTGGCTTCTCTAGGGTGGAAGTTCCAAAGCTTGGGAGCAGCCACCAAGAAGGCCTTCTTTGATCCTACCAAATGCATCTGAGGGGGTGGTGGGACAGAGAAAAGGGCTTCTAATGTGCATCAGACACTTGTGATCTGCATTGAGCACTTCTGATGTTCCTAGGACACTTCTGTTGCATTCCAGCACTTCCTAGCCAGTGTCCAAAGGCACACTGGGAGTGCTCTAATGCACATTGGTGCCTATGGCACATTGAGGGCTATAGGGCATCAGTCACTCCACTGGCTGCCATTGCACAATAGGTGCCTATACATTGTAATGCCAGCACAGTCTCTTGGTGAATATAGACTGTTGTCAAATTACTCAAGTCTATTTCCTGCACACATAAGTCCAGTTATGAAGATGTTAGGTCTCATGATGAATTCCAATCTTGATTTGATGTGATTTGAAATGTATGACAGGCTAGTTGGGAATGAAGTCCTTTGTCTTGGCTTGCTTGAGAACTAATCTAATCAAGAAAGTCATCTTGGAACTCACAACGGATGAATTGCCTGAGAAATAACATTTAAATGAACTTGTTGCTTGATTCCCAGCAAATGATGTTATCTCTTAGTGTCCCTGTTTTGGCTTCACAGCCCAAGTCTGTTAGTACTGATAACATTAAAGAAATGTTACACCTTGGTGTTTAGTTTCATCTGTTTTGCCCTATGATGGTTTGCTTAAGAGTGTTTTCCAAGTTCTTTTTCTAGAATTATGGATGGTGCTCTGAAAGCATCTTTGTTTTCTTAAATGAATAAATATTGTTCTAATAACATTATGGTGCTCCTCATAGGGTTCTCAGATTTCAGGGCATCACCTTGAGACTTAGGGGTTGGACCTTCTTCTTCACCAGTTCTCAGGGTCAGGGTGAGGTATCTAAGGCCACCCTACACTGTTATAGTGCTATTATTCCGCTTTTAACATCCTGTGGAATTCTGGGGTTTGTAGTTTACTGAGGCCAAAGAGCCCTCTGGCTGAAAATTCTAAAGGTCCCTCCCTAAACTGTAAACCCCAGGATTCCATACGAGGTTGAAAGTGGAATAATAGCATTAACAATGGCCCTTTCCACACAAGGCGAAGGAATCGCTCTGTGCTGTTACCTACCACTTCTTCTGGGGTCTGAAGCAATGTGGACTGTCCCTGAAGACCTTCTGCAGGGCTCCTCCTTGGTCCAGGGTGAATCAGGGCAGTGCAGGGTCTGCAGATCCGCACTGTCTGGCTTCCAAAATGGTGGCCACCAGCTTCCAAAATGGTGGCTTCCGGTTGGTCGTGGGTCCCGACCAACTGCTGAAGCTCGCCACGCCTAAAGCCTACCCTCTGCAGATCGCAGGCTTGCATTGGTGCGACACTGCGAATCTGCACAAGGGAGCAGGAACGCAATGGTGCGTTACAGGAAAATAAAGACCTGTTTTTTACAGTCTTTAGAAAACATGCTGGAGGACCACTTGGGATTGTTTTGGAGCGGACTGAGGTGCGGATCTCCGGTAAGTAGTCCGCTCCTAGTCCGCTCCAAGGTGCAGACGACCTCCGTGAGAGGACGCACTGCCCCATTCTAATTGCCTGCTGTGGAAAGGGCCAATGTAGTGCAGAAATGGCCTAAGTGTGAGAGCGCATTGAACAAAAAGGTGTACGCCTATATGTTCTTCTCATTTGTTAGAATTGGTACCTTTTATTTGAATAGTGCACTCTGTGCAGCTGTGGGTGATGCCTAATATCTCGTGCTTAATGACAACAGCAGGGCCTGCCTCATGTGATATCACAAGGGGTCATCTGTGCATATCAGGTTTTGGCCCTGAAATCCCGGGGCCTGGGATAGTCCTGAACTTGTGACAAAGACACTTGTTGAAATGTAAGGAGAGATTTCATTGTACAGGTTGAGCTTCCCTTATTTGAAATGTTTAGGACCAGAAGTGTTCTGTATTTCAGATTTTTTTTAATTTGGATTTTGGAATGCAGTAACTTGTTGTGTTTGTTTGCTGCGCGTGTTGTGTGTGAGATGCAAGGCTGGAGACAGAGTGAGGATATGTGAAATGGTAGTAATCCAAGCATAGTGCTCAGTATATATGTATACCTCCTACCATTTCACAGATTCTCAGTCTCTCTCTTTTTACTGTCACTCATCCGCTTCAACTTTTGAGGCAGTGGCTGTGGCATTCCTCAGATCTGAGAGATGAATGAGCAGAAATGTCACAGCCACTGCATCAAAGGTGGAAGAGGGTGGCTGGTGGCAAAATTTTTCAGTTTTTGGAGGATTTCGGATTTCTGGATAAGGGAAGCTCAACCTGTATCAATAAATTCTCTTTTGGCCGTCTACAGATTGCTTCTCCTTGTTTTTATTATTTTGACCTTCCTAATTTTCACAATGATTTCCTTTGTCTGCCACTTCCTCATTACCAGTTCTGCTTATGAGTATTATTCAAGCCTTTTATAAACATGTTGGTTATGTCCTTGCATTACTCTACTTTGTATTTTTTAAATTTTTGGACAGAGATAGAAGCTTTTTCACACTACCAATCAGGTATAAAATAGGAATAAGGCTGAAATCCTACAACTACCCTCCAGGCAGCAAGCCACATTAAATGTTTTGGAATTTACTTTTGAGTAGATGGTTCACACTGTCAAATACGGGTGGGAAGCACACAGATGTTTCTCATCACTGGTTACCCTGGACAGGGGTGATAGGAATTGCAGTTCAACAACATTCAGAGGGCCACATTATTTGCCACCCCTTTTCTAAAGGGAGGAATTTGAAATGACAATACACTAGGGTGGTATGTGTGTTGCTGAAGCCATACCTGCTTCCTCTCCACCATCTCTATTTCCAGCTAATTTTCCCCACCATCATTTTGGTGTTGGAGCACACCTGGAAGGAAAAAAAACAGCTGGAGGGAAGGAGTGGTAAGAGGAGAAAAGAATTAGTGCTCCATCTTGCTTGCTCATTTTCAGTTTCTGAATTCAAGCTGCTGAAGAACAACATGCTCTGATTGAGAGGGCTGGCTAGAGGCCCCCAGCTGTCCATTGATGGGAATCAGGACACAAGATCAGATGCACTGCTGGTCTAATTTTACAGAGGTTTTTTTCACTCAAAATTGCTTCCATCCTTGGTTTGCTAGCAGAGGTGGGCCAAAATGATGGGCCTGGGGTAAAGGACAAGGTGGTTTACAACAACAACAACAACAACAACAACAACAAGAATGAGAGCTGTCTTGCATTTTTCCCAGTTTGGGACTCAAAGTGGCTTACAACAAATCAAATCTTGTTTAAACCCACAAGATACAAAAGTTAAAATGAGATTACACAGGCTGTTTCCACACAAGACTGTTATAGTGCTATTATTCCACTTTCAACATCCTACGGAATCCTGGGGTTTGCAGTTTAGGGAGGGGCCTCTGAGGCCTCTCCCTAACCTGCAAACCCCAGGATTCCATAGGATGTTGTAAGTCAGTGGTTCTCAACCTGTGGGTCCCCAGATGTTTGTGGACTTCAGCTCCCAGAGGCCCTGAGCATTGACCATAGTGGCTGGGGCTTCTGGGAGCTGAAGTCCACGAACATCTGGGGACTCACAGGTTGAGAACCACTGTTGTAAGTGATATAATAGCACTATAACAGTCCAGTCTGGAAATGGCCACAAACACACACATATGTACCAGCACATAGTCAGTCACCAAACATCTGTCTAAACAGAAAAATCGTTACTTGTCTGTGAAAAGAAAGTAGGGAGAGTGTCAGTCTAACTTCTCTGGGAAGGGAGTTCGAACCTAGGACAGTTTCCTTGGCTTATGGTGGAAAGGAGTTAATAGAATTGGGTGTCATCTGAATACTGATGGTACCAGACCGCAAAACTCTGGGCAATCTCTCCCAGAGGTTTCATGTATATGTAAAATAACATGGGAGACAGAACAGAGTCTTGAAGGAACCCCAGGCAAATGGCCAAGGGGTCAAGTGGGAGTATCTTAGCAGCACTTTCTGGGTATGTCCCTCCAAGAAGGAACAGAGCTGCTGTAAAACAGTACCCTCAAGTCCCATCCCAACAAGGCAACCCAGAACGATACCATGGTCAATGGTACTGAAAGTCACTGAAACGTCCAGTAGAACCAACAAGGACATACTCCCTGTCCAGCTCCTGTTGTAGGTCATCCAACAAGGCAACTAAAGCCATCTGACCAGTGGCATCTTGAAACAGCTCTACTGGTTGGTTCCTTGCAGATGCCATAAAAGCAGAGAAGAAATTTGCCTTTGCTACTAGGGGGCTGGTACAGATCCACTTAGTGAGAGGGAATGCTTCGAAACAATTGTGTCAACTGCCCTGACCATTTCTCCATTCCAGAGTGCAGCCAGGACCTTGACAAGATCATCTATCAAGACAGCAGAAACTCCCAAAATAGGCCATCAGGAATCCATCTGCATCCATAAGTTTCCTGAGGCAGAGTCTTTTAATGGGTCCCTCAGTCCTGCAGAAGTTTTGAGTCACAGCAAGTCTAAAGCCCAGCAGGTGGTGCTATCCATATGGCAATGGAACCGAAGACAGTTTCTCCATTCCCAGATCACATTGACCCTATCCGCTACAGAAAACAGGGTCCACAATATACCAAGCGGCTTGAGTAGGGCCAGACATAACTTGGGTCAGGCCCATGGTTGTCATAGCAGGCATGACAGAATAGTCTCAGCATGGATGTTGAAATCCCCTACATTACAAGATGGGGGGATTCCAACACCAACCCTGAGACCACCCCAGCTAGCTCAGGAAGGGAGACTGTTGAACAGTGGGGTGGGCAGTATACCGACAGTATCCCTAATTTGTCCCTGCCACTCAGCTTCAGGTAAACACTTGAACCCAGACGACTCTGGGATAGGGCATCTGGTCAGGGGGATGGAATTTTGATGACTACTCCAGATCTACTTTCTCATCCCCTAGATCTCACCTGTTGCTGGAACTCAGGTGGGCATAGCTAAGAGATATTAACTCCCCCTGACTCATCCAATTTGATCTCTATGATACATACCAGGCTAGCATGCTTATCCAGGATTCGGTCCTTAATGACAGCTGTCTTCCCATTCAGTGACCTGGCAATTACCAGCAGCATTTTCAACCCAGGAATTCCATTGCCAAGACTATCCAGTGACCAGGCTGTACACCCCATGGATTTGATATGGTTTAATTGACAATTATGATTAATTGGCATACATATAAATCATACTCTGCTATCGATGCATGTCCACGCCAGTTAAGAGGAATAGGCTGACTGAACACATGCATTGTGAAAACTAGGTCAGGAAAGCCCTCTGAGGCATAGCCAAGTCATAGTCAGGAAACTCCAGCAGTGATGAACTTACAGTTGGCCTTCAATGACTCACTTTTTAGAAACAATAATGTCTGCAATGTTCCCACAGGACAGTTGATTGTTTTATTCCTTCTCCCTTTGATCTTTGGAATCTCCACATTATCCTCACACCTGCCCAGCGATTACAGACCTATCATGACTCTCATTAGCCTTTGTCACCTAACGCTAAGACCATTAGTCCATTCCAGAACCTATCGTCTGTGCTGCTGGAAAGTTAACACCTTTGTTCTCTGGGCAGAAACAGGATATTTAAAACCCAAGTTTTTAGCTAACCAACTTGCAGTACACTGCGGTCACTTGCCATCACTCTGCTGCTTCGATTCCTGTTGATGTATTGTCCTTGGACTCTCGGTCCAAGCTACATTGTTTCGTTTCTTTGCTTTTCTACTGGATTGGTAAATATCACCTACTTTGCCCAGAATTCTCACTATCCAAAACTTTCATTTCTTTTCCTTCAGCTAGCCTTGCATGATTGTGTGATTGCTTGGATCTTGAGTGCATGGCTGCAGTTCCCCCAATAAAACACATTTTAAGCTTACTTTTGGATCTCCAGCTGGTTCTTCCTTACATTAATATCGGTAAACCTAAGTGTAAAAGATCTTGTTAGGCTATCCACCCCCAGGCCTCCTATTTTGCGGTGGTCCACAGGGAGACCCTTGAGTCACCCCTTTTTTGGATGACATTTGGGACAGTTTGGAGACAACTAACACCTGTCCAATTAAGGTATGTCTCCCCTTTCTACATCTCCCTCTGTCCTGTACAACTGTAATGGCTGTTCCCTCAGATCCCCTCCTCTTTTCACAACATGTCCTTCCTATAGTAGACTGGCTGGACCCTTATAGATGATAATGCATGTGCTGAACCGGAGTGCAATGGTGGCTGATTTTTCCCTCAACACTGTCAATGGCATACGGTTCTTTACTACACCTGAAGGGGAGCTTTCCAATTTAGGGGGTATAGGACAAGCCATGTTATCACTGGCCCTGTTTGTGAGAAGCCTGCAACTGAGGACATGGGTTTGCTGCTGTCATGTGGAAGTTCCATCCTAAAGGATATCTCAGGAGTGGGCATCTGTTAAGTGCTGAGGGGGCACATTGGCTTCCCATGGAACTCTGAGGGTGTCATCCCATTCTGCTATGTGCCCATGTATTAGGGTTTTATGGAGGTGAAAAGGAGTCATTTAATAGGATGGCCAATTTAGGATTTTCTCAAGCAGTTAAGATTTCTGGGCTAAAACTTGAGATCTGGGAACAACCCCTCATGATAACAGAGGAAGTGGGCCCCCATGATGTTATAATAGTGATGTTACATGGGACAATCCCTGCTGATATCCAAATGATACATTAAGCATTGATCATAGTTGTACAGAGTATATGATTCAAATGAAAGAACATCAAATCTAAAAAACAAAGTATACAGACAGAGACCCCCCACACACAAAATTTTCAAGACAATACCCTCTCCCTGAGATTTCTCCCCCTGAGGACCACAGAAGCATGGCCAGGTTCTGAAACCTTGGACCTCTAGATCATTAAGAAGGTTCATTTACACTCCCTAGAGGACATGGAGAATAATTTCATCATCTTTTAAGGCCTGTCTGGGATGTTTTGGGCTGAGAAGAGGCCTTTTTCTCAATCAGGAAGTAAAATGGGCTAGAAGTTGACCTCCAGTTTACTTTCTAGTTGAAAAAGACCTCATCTGGGCCTAGGACAATCGGGGGGTGAGAGGAGAAGGGTGAAATTGTACCCTAGCCCACTGTGGTGTTGATGTTCACTGAGAGTACTCAAAACAACCTCAAGGGGGGCACTTGTGGCTGAAGGGTTACACTTTCCCTATTTCTGGGATATCTGAATGTGTCCTTGGACTGTGGATTTGCTTTGCCATCTAAAGGATCTCAAAACCCCAACAAATGGACCCAGCACGAGGTCATATCATTCCTGAATTGCATAAAAGAGCCATCTCGTGCATATTCCACTGTTGCGTTATTAGTGTTAATGGAACTTGAAACTGTGCACCCAGAGGCAGTAAAGCACACTCAAAGTCTCTGTTCATTTAACTCAGGATGACATTGCCTTTGAGCACACAGCATTGTTTTATTAATGGCTGTTCCTTTCATCAGGGAGGGGCAAAACTTGTTCAGAATCTAATATGCTTAATTGCAGTGATAAAATTGATATGGATCTGTCTTCTGCCGTTTGTGTCTCTAATGCTCCATCAGTTATCTTAGGATTCTCTCTCTTTGGCAGCTTCTCCTACCATTCATCGTGTCCTGCCTCCACAGGAAGAGAATGTATATAAATATGTAAGAAGAGATTTAATTACCAAAAGTGCGCGTAAAAAGCACTGGGTACTTCTGTGATTGAAGTCTTCCCTGGGGACATGATAAGTATCTGACAGAAAAATAGGTCACTAATTAGTAAAAAAGTTGAATTACATTTATGCATGACATTATCCATCTTTAATACAGTCAGAAAAAGTATTGTTCACTAAGGAAACAGGTTACCACCAGAGCCTAAGACGAGGAGATAAATGTAATCCAGTTATTGCAGCTGCTGCTGGGCAAAGAAACCCAACAGCACCTGCTAAGTTGGCATTGGAAGTAATTGCTACTTTTAAGCTCCTTTTATCCAGTTCTTTCACATTTTTAGAGGTTTATTTTATCAAAAGGATGGGCATTCTGTTGCCTTTGGACTAAATTTGGAAGACCTTGTCAGGAACTTAACTAATTTTAGATCTTGCATGACCTTATTGTAACAGACAGACTATACTATCCAACTGTCCGGATTTGCCAGGGACAATCCCAATTAATTCTCTGCCCTCCTACTTTGCAGCTGCTTTTAAAATGTCCCAGTTTCTCTCTCCTCGTCCCACTTTCCCCCTTTGTCCTACTTCAATTGCTGCAAATTGAGCTCAAAAGTAATTTGCTCTCAGTTAACTTAGAGGGGGAGAGGAGACAATCGGATGGAATTTTGCCCTTTCCAGTAGGCTCAGGCAAAAGCAAACTGTTGCAGCCTCTCCTAATTTGTGTTGTTATTGTTGTTGTTGCTGTTGTTATTTTATGCATTTATATCCTGCCTTTCTCCCAATAATGAGATTCAAAGTGGTTAACAATATATTTTTAAAAAATAGAGATTAAAACTATATAAAAACTTCAATAAAAGTATTTTTTAAAATTAATCAATTTATAAAGCCCAAAACATCAAGATTCATTAAATGATTATATTCAAACCTTAAGCCAGAATCAGGTAGGGTTAGAAGCCCATCTCTGTCAGTTTCTAAAACTCTGCTGGCATAAAAATGTTGTAACATGCCAGTCGAAGGAGAACACGGACGGGGCCATCCTGGCCTTCCTAGGGAGTGAGTTCCAAAGTCTTGGAGCAGCCTGCTCTCTTGCTTCTGCTAAGCAGCCCTGAAAAGGTGGTGGGACAGAGAGAAGGGCCTGTCCAGAATATCATAGCGCTCTGGGCAGTTATGGTCCTTCAAATAGCCTGGATCCAAGCCATAGCTTGTGTGTTATTCCTCATTAATAACTTTTGCTATCTAGACCACATGCTGATGTTGCTGGCCACACGTGACCTGGTTTTTGTGAAATGCTGGAAGGTATGTAGACTTCTATGCCAGAGCCGGAAAACTGAATGCTCACCATCAGAAGATATTTATCATGATATTTATTCACAAACATGTATCTTACAGATGCCATTACAATATTTGGACATCTGGGCTGAGATCTGCTAACACGCTGGCAAAGCATAACTAGTTGCTAGTGCACTTTGGGTTGGAGGGAGATAGAGGAACCTCCCTTTCCCACACTTCTTCCCCTGGGTGTACAACAGCAGCTAGGGGTGGGGAGATGGGGAAGCTTGCAAGTGTACCTCTATCTGTATCATCAGTCTTTATTGCAGTTAACAAACCGTAGCAAACTATGCTTCCATCTTGCATTTTTTTTTGAACGTTTTGTTGTACCTTGCCCTAAGATCCTTGTACGTCTTCCAGTTCAAAGGTACTCTAGTTAGTTAGTCATCTGGACCATGACATGGAAATCTGATAAACAATTGCATGGTTTATCCTGTCACTGGGAACAGCCTCCTTTAATTTGATTGGGACAAAGTTCCCTATGGCTCCTATATCACTGGTTACTGCTTCTGGATGATTTGCCAGACAGTGGTTCAAGTTGGGCATTCCAGACCAACATTTGGATTTTGAGCCAAAATATCATGATGGCATTGCCTCCCAAATAAGAATTCTGCCCCACAATGAAATCTTCCTTCAGTCCCCAAATTTCTAGCATTGCAGTAATTTAATACTGCAGCTGAGCATTTAGAAATAACACTTTAAACATCTAAAGAGAAGGGGCAGGCAAAGTTAGGAATGCAGACATAACAAATATAAGTTTAGGTGTGAACAATTTTCACTGTCCCTGCAATACTAGAAATTTAGGAACATTTCATTTTCATTTATTTGTCAGGGAAGCACTCATTTTTCCCCCTATGTATCCTTGGAAACAGATCTTAGTTCATCATATCTAAAGGGTAAGTACTCAGCCCCATCGATAAAGCCAATGTACTACAAATTTAGAAATGTCTATTTCTAAACTTGCTTTCTCTAGAGGGGAAGATGGCTCAGGCTCCTCTAAGTCTCCAGTCGGATCATCAAGTTTAAGCGCTCTTGATGGCATCTCTTGTTTTTCAATATTGGGGCTACTTTTGTGCTGCTGATGGAAAGAGAAATTTTATTACCTGGCTTTTATTGCCTTTGTCCTCAGTCCCTGCATGGTCAGGAAAGGAAGGGGCATCTACTTTTATCAGCCCTCCCTCAACACTACCACTTCAAATGCTGTTGTAAACAAACATATCAAACAAGATGTGGGCCTATGACTCTGACACCATCACTTGTCCTCTCCGGAATGATTTTTAACAATTTGGCCTGATGAAGAGACCACTGAACTTCGAAAGCTTGGGTAGTGTATTTTGCGCTTTTTCATTGACCTAATAAAGGTCTTACCACAAGGTTTATTTTCCTGCATGTCATATAAGGCTACCCTGGAAGAGTTTTATTTTCAGAAATATCTGATAAACCTTATGGGGATTCTATGAATCCCTCTTGTTAGGTGAATGGAAAAGTTGGTGCCTGGCTGCTTCTGTCATACTAATGACAGCTTTGGAAATGTTACCCTGACTTCTGGGGGTCTCTGGCAGACACCTTGATTCGCTCCAAAAATGCAAAGACTGAAGGAATTAGTGGAGCACTGGCCTTGACAGAACGAAGAGCAGGGTAACCCAGCGAGATCTTTAACCAATTTTTATGAGGTCCGACCATGCAAAAACCAGCCAAAATTAAAAAGTAAGCTAAAAAATGTGTTTTTATCGGGGGAATTCACTCATGCATGCATCCAGATACATACAGTCAAGCATTCACACAAGAACTAACAGAAAGAGAAAGAGAGGGGAAAAAATATGGATAGAGGAGTTGAGGGTTCTTGGGGTTATATAGTTACCATTCCAGAAGAGTAGTGAAGAACTTGAAATGTAACTTAGGCCCTTTTCGCATGACATTAGCCATGCGAAAGGGCCTCTGGAGCATCGCACAATTGCGAGGAGCCGTCCACATGATATCCACGCAATTGTGTGATGCTGCCGGGGCCGGTAGGCACTGATCGTGCACTATTTCATTTTTGGCTTCTATCCAAAAATGGTGTGTGATCACACATTGCTCTAGGGCCCCGCATGCACTTACTGTGCGTGCAGAGCCTCCGGAGCTGTGGCACTTGTGCTTCCTGCCCCATTGCAGCCTGGGAAAATCCCAGCCTGCACTGCGGAAAGAAGAGGAGGAGCCCTCACGCTGTCTGCTTGCTAGCAGGCAGCGGCTGCGGAGCTGAAGCAGCGGGGACGCAAGAGCCTCTTGCAAGAAGCTGCTCGCGTGATCCCTGCACCCCAGCGCTGAGAAAAGGTAAGTTGCGGAAAGGGCCTTAGACTTCTGTCTAAGGCAGTGGTTCTCAACCTGTGGGTCCCCAGATGTTTGTGGACTTCAGCTCCCAGAAGCCCTGAGCATTGACCATAGTGGCTGGGGCTTCTGGGAGCTGAAGTCCAAAAACATCTGGGGACCCACAGGTTGAGAACCACTGGTCTAAGGGCAGACAGATCAGGATTCGGGGCAACACAGTGGAGTCTTGCATTTCATCTGAGTGCAACTGACTTCTCAAAACCAAAGGTTTATATACTCTCTTTTTCTCCCTGAAAGGGTGTGAGTTGATTGCTCTCCCAGCCTAGTGGACAATGGGAGTTGCAACACAGACAATGAGATCTGGAATGGAGTGATTGGTTTCAATGTCTTGGTTGAAAGGGGGTTTCTGTGCTATCTGCAGTAGGATATGCACACAGTAGGGGTCTTGGCCTCTGCATCTGGGCACCTTATCATTTTCTGATGTTGGCAGGTGATAGGATTAGCTCAGAGCCATTAAGTCAGGCTTTCTTGGCAAACAGTCAGTTTCTAATTTCTTAGAAAACAATGCCGTAATTACGAAAAGTCAACATGGATTTCTCAAAAATAGGTCATGCCAGACTAATCTTATCTCTTTTTATGATAGAGTTACTTGCTTGATAGATGAAGGGAATGCTGTGGATGTAGTATATCTTGATTTCAGTAAGGCCTTTGACAAAGTTCCCCATGACATTCTTGCAAAGAAGCTAGTAAGATGTGGGCTGGACAGGGCTACTGTCAGGTGGATTTGTAACTGGTTGACTGACCGTACCCAAAGGGTGGTCACCAATGGCAGATTATCATCCTGGAGAGAAGTGACTAGCAGGGTGCCACAGGGTTCTGTCCTGGGCCCGGTGCTGTTCAATATCTTCATTAACGACTTGGATGAAGGAATAGAGGGCACGCTGATCAAATTTGCAGATGACACCAAATTGGGAGGGGTTGCTAATACGCCTGATGACAGGATCAAAATTCAAAAGGACCTGGACAGATTGGAGAGCTGGGCCAAGGCTAACAAAATGAATTTCAACAGAGAGAAATGTAAGGTCCTACACTTAGGCAGAAAAAATGGTATGCAGAAATATAGGATGGGGGACACGTGGCTGGCTAACAGTACGTGTGAAAGGGATCTAGGAGTCTTCATAGACCACAAGCTGAACATGAGTCAGCAGTGTGATGCGGCAACCAAGAAGGCCAACGCAATTCTTGGTTGCATCAATAGGAGTATGGTGTCTAGATCGAGGGAGGTATTGGTACCACTTTATTCTGCATTGGTTAGACCTCATCTTGAATACTGTGTCCAGTTCTGGGCACCCCAATTCAAGAAGGATATGGATAAGCTGGAGCAGGTCCAGAGGAGGGCAACCAAAATGGTGAGGGACCTGGAAGCCATGCCCTATGAGGACAGACTTAGAGAGCTGGGTATGTTTAGTCTGCAGAAGAGAAGGTTGAGAGGGGACATGATAGCCATGTTTAAATATTTGAAGGGATGTCATGTGGAGGAGGGAGTGGGCTTGTTTTCTCCTGCTCTTGAGACCAGGACAAGGAGCAATGGATTCAAGCTGCAGGAGGGGAGATTCCGCCTGAACCTCAGGAGGAATTTCCTGACAGTCAGGGCTGTCCGGCAGTGGAATGTGCTGCCACAGAGTGTGGTGGAGTCTCCTTCTTTGGAGGTTTTTAAGCGGAGGCTGGATGGCCACTTGTTGGGAGTGCTTTGAGGGTTTTCCTGCATGGCAGGGGGTTGGACTGGATGGCCCTTGTGGTCTCTTCCAACTCTACATTTCTATGATTCTATGATTCTATAATGTCAGTGAACTTTTGACCTGGCCATGCTGAGGTCACCTCTGGCCTACTTCTAGCCAGTGTCCCTTTCTTCCACATGGCCTTGCCAGCCATAAGTAAAATTTATATTTTATGCCAACACATTTGCCAATTAATATATTTTACCAATTAGATCATATCAAAGCATGGAGGCATACCGCCTGGTAGCAGAAATAAATGTTGAAAGTGACAGTCAAATCTCGCTGATGTATTGTGTGTATGAGCTGGAAGCTGGTTGCAGGTTATTGACAGGGAAGGAACATCTTTTAGAATTAAACACTACCTTGGTGAAAGGGGCCTTTGCCCACAATAGGAAGAGTGTACTTACATCAGAGGCCCACACAGAGTTATGGATTTTCCCTAACCAGTTCTGGGAACAAAATGAAGGAGCTACAGATCTTGACATGTTTGCTGGCATGCTACATTGCAGTAGCGTGTAACTCAGCTGTCTCAGGAAAAGACACTTTGCAGTTCATAAATAGAAGTCAGGAAGGGTGTGAGCCAGGGATTGGCAAAGTGCAGCCTGTGGGATGCATGTGACCCGTGGACCCCACTTTTGTGGCCCCTGAAGTCTCCACCTTTATCCCAAAGCTCCCTAACCCCCATCGTCTCCCTCAAGCCACATAGAAAGCTCCCCAAATGCTTGAAAGCACATGAAAATATGCATACCTCACCCTCAAGCACCTCAAAACCTTTTACTACCCACAGACACCTTTATTCTCCTTATATTCCTTCTTAAAATGGTGTCAGGAAGCAATGGGATGTCACTTTCTGTTGTCACATTGGGAGAAAGCACAGAATAAAACAGAGGCATTTGGGCTTGCTGGGAGCTGTGGCCTGTGGGTGGGATCTGGAGAGAAATTGACCCTTGGCTCCCACATATTTGCTTGTTCTTGTCATAAGCAATAGGGGGGCTTAACCCTTCCCGACCCAACAGTTACTCTCTCCAAAGCTCATTCCCATGTCCTCCCAAGGCATTCCAGTTAGAAACTAGAAAGAATGCAGCTAGAGAGAATTTTGTGGATAACAGACAGCATGGAGAAGGGATTAAGATCCTCTTTCCCTGATACCCTTTCTCCATAGGGAATTGGTCTCTCTTAAGGAGCTGCAGAAGAGGAAAAAGGATATTGGGCTAATGCTATACCTGGCTGTACTATACAAGAATTCACCATTGTTTCCAGTAGCCAGAATGCCAGGGTTTCTTAACAGGAATTCATGGCAGTGAAACAAGTTTTACGTTTTAAAGTTTGCTGCAGAAAATACACCTGTAAGGAGTATTTTACCCAGAGCTGATGAGAACAAAAAAAAGAAAAAAAGAGAGAGAAAATAGTTCAGGAGGGCTTTGCTAACTAGGAGACAGCATGGAGGGAGAGAGATGAAAGCCAAGCAAGGAAAAAAAAAGACACAAGCTAGAACGTGGAAGGAATAAGAATGAGACAGGAGGGTAAAGGGAGATGGAATATAGAACAGAAGAAGGCAAATGTTCTTCAAAGACAGAATACAGGATGAACAGGATATCATGTGCAAAGGAAACTAAGGGCTAATATTTGAGCTTAAAAGGCAGCCAAGAATGTTGCTCTTTTTGCCAGACCATGGCCAAGAATCCTGATTTTTCTCATTTATACCCGGCTTAGCTAGTCTCAAGCCCTGTTAGTCTGTCAAAAGGACTGATGCTACAAAGCCCCAGTCCAGGGGAAGGCAACCTGATAATCCCCAGATATTTTGGGTTACAGCCTCATTAATTCTAGAGAACATGGGCCATGGGCAAGGATGATAGAGTCTGCAGTCCAAAAGCATCTGAAAGGTATTATTGGGGAACAAACAGAATTTTGTTGGATTCAGCAGTCACAACACCAACAAAAACCTTTCTGCACATCCAAAGAGGCATTGTGAGGAGAAGCACATACCTCACCTTGAGAATCTGCACATCTGTGAGGCAGCAGGGGTACTCTTTTATATGTGAGAGATTAAAATGTGTACAACTGAAAATTATGCATGCACATGTTTGATGGGTGAAACTGTAACTGAGGTAGAAATGAGCCCATTAGATGCTAAGTCCATTTTGGAGATCAGGTTCAGCATCTTAGGGACTTTCTGCACTACACTGTTATAGTGCTATTATTCTACTTTCAACATCCTGTGGAACTCTGGGGTTTGTAGTTTACTGAGGCCAAAGAGCTCTCTGGCTAAAAAGACTAAATGTCCCTCCCTAAACTGCGAACTCCAGGATTCCATAGGATGTTGAAAGTGGAATATTAGCACTATAACAGTGCAGGGTGGAAAGGCCCATAGAAAGTTCTCTTAAAGTTCAGACTAAAGGACAGAGTGGATTTATCGCTCCACTGACATGGGAGCCATCACCATTGCTGGGTGGGAAGGAAATCTAGGCAAGTTTCAGAAAAATGCATCCAAAGGGAAACAGATAAATTTTTATACAGTTAGCCTTCCATATCTGTGGGCTTTCATGGATATGAGTATTTGTGAGTTTCTCTAAATCCTTCCCTCTCACTTCAAGCGCTTCTTTTCTAGGGGAACCTTCACTCTTAGCAGCTCCAATCAGACCACCTCTTATCCTCCTCCTCCTCCTCCACCAGATGGATCATAACCAAATTCCTCAACACCACAAACCTTCTCCTAATGCCACCACACACTCAAGGAAGGAGATGGGCGAGGGAGAGGAAGCATAGGTCCACTATGGCCCTTTCCGTACAAGGCAGGTGAATCACTCCGTGCCATTACTTACCGGTTCTTCTTCACTTGAAGCAACTGCCCCTTAAGCCCTTCCGCAGGGCTCCTTTGTTTGTTCCAGGGCGATGCGGAGCAGTGCGAGGTCTTTAGATCTGCACAGGTGAGGCTTACAAAATGGCAGCTTCTGATTGTTTGTAGGTCTGGAAACAACCGCTGAAGCTGGCCATGCCCACAGCCCGCCCTCCGCTGATTGCAGGCTTGCATTGGTGTGAATCTGCGCATCTGCACAACTGAGCAGGAATGAAATGGCACGCTCCGGAAAATTGAAAGACCTGTTTTTTCCAGTCTTCACATAGCGCACTGGAGGAACTCTTGGGGGCGTTTTGGATCAGACTTAGGTGTGGAACTAGGGTAAATCATCCGAACCTAGTCCAATCCAAGGTGTGGACGACCTCTGTGACAGGAGGCCTTGGCCTGTCTTAACTTCCTTGTGTGGAAAGGACCTATGTCAACACACCCATCTTTCTCTTTCTTTTCCCTGACCTGGTTTGAACCCTGGGCGCCTGCTCTCCCCACCATGCTTCAGCTCCCTTCCCACAGACACAAACACACACATTTTGATTTTTGTGGTTTTTCTCTCTTTTGTGAGGGTCCTGCACCCCTAATCCTAATGACTGTGGGGGGCTGACTGTATTCCTTTCTTGTCTACTTATGCTGAAGGACAGAGTGCCTGAATCAAGTATGGAGCAAAAGAGTTAATCAACCTTTGACTTTGGTTATAGGCCTGTCCCCCTTGATATGACAATTCCAAGTAAAAACAGGGGCCAACCTTTGTGCACCAACTTCTCATTGACCAAGGCTTGGCTCTATAGTTTTTTGTACACTCAGAACCCAGATTACTTGAATGTTCATATTTTTCAGAGGATGGAGGTGTGAGGTCTTTAAATTACTTTATTCAGAGCTTGCAGAATTTACTCTAGAAACAAACAAATTATAGGATAGTATATTCTCCAACATTTTACAAAAGAAAACTGGGATACATGTGGCCGAGCAATATCAGATGGTTGTCAGGATGGCTGAAGTTATTAATGAGAAATAATGTTCAGGCCAAGAGATGCTATAGCAGTGTGCTTTTGCATGAGCCTACAGAGAAGGCAAGACTCTACCTCCCTAATGTTTTCTCCCCCTGCTCACTTCATTGAATGCAAACTACTTTTGCATTTTTAATTCAGTTTGCAGCAATGGAAGTAAGCTATAGACAAAGGGGGAAAATGGAAGGAGAAGAGAGAATCTGGGACATTTTAAAAGCAGCTGAAAATGTGGAAAATGAACAAGAAATTTGATATTTATAGCAAATAGGAATGATAGCAAATTAAAAATATATATAAAATAGAATATCATAGTAAACATACAATATGAAAAATAGTGTATAAGGTACCAGGAACTAATCTGATTAAATATGATTTACAGCTTGCCAGTCATTAGCAATTGTTTGCTGGACTTTTATATAGGGTCTTTGCTATTGTTGGGTTGTTTATCACTCTTACAACAACTACCTTGATCCTACAGCTGGAACTTGTTTACTTGTTTAAGTTTTGGTCTTTCTGTTGTGTATTTTTACATTGTTGTATATTTAATTTATTCTCTTGCCAGATACGTAACGTGACTTTTGGCTATGTTGTATATTATTTTTCATATTGTATATTCAGTATAATATTCCATTTAACTTTTTATATGTTTTCAATTCTTCATTGTTCATATTTGCTATTTATTATTCATATCTCTATTTTCATATTTGCTATAAATATTATTGTAATTGGTTGTTGGCATTTGTTATATATTTATTTTGTTTATGTGATGGTCTTGGATTTTTTTTGTTTTTTTGTTTTGTTTGTTTTGGACTTGTGGTTGAGATTCTGCCCTTTTGTTGTCAGTTGCCCTGCAAAATTGGGACAGTTGGAGATTCTGTCAAAGTTTCTGGAATCTTCAGCCAAATATTGACCTGGCTGGCTGCGAGATTCTGGAAGTTGTAGTTCAAAGCTTTAATCCAATGATTTGTCCTAGAGGATACTTATTGAATTGATGTAGCATACAAAATAAAAGTTGGCTTACTAAATTCCCTTGATTAAAAGAGTCTTCTTTAACTGAACTAACAATTGCATTTAGGCTTCCTGAAATAACTTTTTGAAGCTCTGATTTGATTTATTATAAACCTGGTTCCTTTGATGTGTTCTACATTTTTTTTTGAGTGGGAAGGGTGGCTGATCACTTTAGACTGAGGCGAACAGCATAATGAAATATAATGCAAATTTGGTGCAGATCCACCTAATCACATATTTACACCATAAATGCATAATTAGGTAATTAGTGCTTGTAATTAGCCATTACTAAATGACAATGGTGCCATAAAAGCCTAATTAAACTAAAAAAATGTCCACAGCATAACGGACTAGGTAATGATTTTTAAAAGTTCTTTATCTCACCTGATGTTATTTTCCCCTCGGAAATTATCAAAAGCCCCATCTTCCTGTTAGGAAAAATTAAACTGCCAGAGTTGCGTTTGAAAAACTCTTGCTTCATAGAGCAGCCAGGACGAGAAGGCCCCCTCATGAGCAGAGTCTGTTCCTCATTTGTGGCTTCAGTAAAAATCCTGTTCCTTCTATTCCACACCCAAATAAGCTAACTTACAAAAAAAAAATTATTTTGGGGGGATTATGGTCCTGGAGCTGGACATGCCCCTGGCAAGGATATTTTTGTAGCACCATAGACTCCCTAGACTATCTGTTTTCTGTCCTCTACACAGTGTGAATTGTGTCTCTCGGAAATTTCTAGGAGTGCAATCATTGTTGTTGTTGCTATTATTATTATTCTTATGATTATTGTTAGCCAGAATCCTGTATGGTCTTTATGTACTCATAGGCACCCTAGTTACAGTCTTTTGCAATGAATTCCAGCTCAGCTCTGCTCTTATTTACTGGAAATCAGCTGCTGTATTCCACAGGAGTATGTCCCCCTGTCTCTTGGGAAGCAACTGACTGCCATTTCCAGCCCCTCTTGTGAGCAATCTCCAGTGGGACATCCCAAAGAAAGACCCTGGTTGCCATCCCCCCTTGTGCTGGAGATTGCTTACATGAGAGGGTGGTTGGGAATAGCAGCCAGCTTCTTCCTGAAGGACAGGGCAACAGATCTCTGTCAATTGCAGTGACTGTTTCCCAGCAAGTAGAGATTGTATGAGCCTGAACTGTCATGCCCCCATCCCCAGATCCAGACAGGACAACTTCCCAACAGCCACGACAGAGAAATGAATGGGACAATACTTATGACAGCTAGTGTAGGTGAAAAAGGGAGAGCTCAGGAGACTCGAGGTGTTTATATAGTAAGGACACATCAATTAGGCAAACAGCTGGAGGAGGCTATCAGCCATATAAACAGAGAAAGAGTTGGGAAGTGGCTGTGTAGACAACTGATCTTATTGTCATGTTCAGATCCCCTGCTTGTGTTCCTGGAAACCTTGATCCTCAACCTGCATATGGACTTTGCTACTGGATTGTTGCTCTGAATTTACTATGAACTTGGACTGCGAAAACAACAACTGGTAGCTGGCTAACAAACTGTTATAAATTTTGGTCATGGCTGCTGATAAAGACTCTAATTGGAGAGCTGTAAACCTTGGCTGACTGCCAGCACAAAATATCCTAAAGGCACTAGATCTCATCTGATCTTGGAAGCTATGCAGGAGCAACTCTGGTTAGTACTCATATGGGAGACCACCAATGAATAACAGGTGCTATAGGCTATGTTTAATAGGAAGGAACTGGCAAAACCACCTCTGAATATTCCTTGCCTAAGAAATCCCTATGAAGTTAATGGGCTTTCAATAAGTCAACAGGCAACTTGAAGTTACATGCATGCACACACACACACACAAACACACACACGCAATTCTACTCAGCCCCTAAAGTAGGGGCTACACAGAGATCATGAATCTGAAACAGTCAGGAGGATGTAACTCCAGGTTATGCATTTGTAACTGCCATACACAATTCTGGCTATCATCATAATCACCATTATCATCATCATGATCACCATTACCATCATTGAAAATCCCCACCTTTATTTGACAACTTGCTCTTTTGACACTTTCAAAGTAAGGACAAGTTCCATTAATTTGATGTCATCAGTTTGTTTTGCCTACAGACGCTGGCTTTGGACTGCTCTCACACATGGTCCCAAGTCTTACCTGCGGAAAGAGCAGAATGGATTTCCTTCTCCTTTCTGGCTGATGTCCAGTAAAGTGTGGGGAAGGAGTTATGTTTGTGGCAGTCCTGTCAAAATCATTACTAAATATTGATTGTGCATATGAAACAGTTAGGGATGAGTACATTTAGGTAGCTATTCCATATTCACAATTGCTACTTAGTCATGATTGTGATACTCTTGCCATGATAGTAACTCTTCCCCCAACTTACTTTATTGGGTATAAGTGGGATGGGGAGAAGGAGGTTCATTCTGCTAGTGACTGAATGATATTTCAGTCAGGTTTGGGGCGGGGGTTGGTCCAGCTACTGTCTACTATCAGCTACTTAGTTAAGTATAAGGCCCTTTCTGCACGAGGAAATTAAGATGAGCCAATGCGTCCTGTCACGGAGGTCGTCTGCACCTTGGATTGGACTAGGTTCGGACTATTTACCTTAGTTCCGCATCTAAGTCCAATTCAATACGCTCCCGAGTAGTCCTCCAGCGTGCTAGGTGAAGACCGGAAAAAAGCAGTTTTTAAATTTTCCAGAGCGTGCCAATTCGTTCCTGCTCAGTTGTGCAGATGCGCAGATTCGCACCAATGCAAGCCTGTGATCAGCGGAGGGCGGGCTGTTGCCGTGGTCAGCTTCAGCAGTTGGTCTGGACTCACAAACAACCGGAAGCTGCCATTTTGTCAGCCTCACCAGTGCAGAGCTAAAGACCTCGCACTGCTCCGAATTGCCCTGGAACAAACAGAGGAGCCCTGTGGAAGGGCTTAAGGGACAATCCAAGTTGTTTCGAGCCCAGAAGAAGCAGTAAGTAACAGCATGGAGCGATTCCTGGCCTTGTGCGGAAAGGGCCTCTGTATACTTCTACTTAGCTAAGGCCTTTTCCGCACGTTACCTTATCGCGGAGGTGGGGGGTGCCATTTGTGCAAGCAGGTTCTTGCGTGAGGGGCTCTCTTCGCTGCTTCTTCATCCCGCAGCTGGCTTCCTGGTTGCGCGACCGCCCCGCCCCTTCCTTCCACAGTGCAGCCTGGGAGCTGTAGGCTGTGCTGGGGGAGGAAGCGTGAGCGGTGCGCCTGAGACGACGTACCGCAGTGCAGGTAAGGGCGCGCAGGCCCTGGGAGCCTTGTGCGACCACGCACCATTTTTGGCTTGAAGCTGAAAATGAAAAGGTGCGTGCACGGTTCGCGTTAGGCTCGTGAGCGTCGTGTAAATAGGAGTGCGTCGTACGGACTGCCACTCCCATTTATGTGACACTCAAGGGGTCTTTTCACAAAAGAAACTGCATGTGAAAAGGCCCAAGGTATACTTAACGAAGTAGCTGATACAAAATTCAGGCCCTCTTCCTCCTCCTTCTATTGATCTCTCTCTTTTTGCCTACTTAAAGTGGCTTAAAACAAATTGGAAAACACATAGTTAAAAATTCACACCATGCAAAAGTTTAAAAAGTGACTAAACTATCAGGAAAAAAAAATTAAAACCAGTTAAAATACAAACCATTAAAGCACCTTCACAAACATGCATGCACACACACTCCAGCACAACAATTAGGAAAATCTAGCACCATGGTGGGCTGGGGTCTAAAATATTCAAAATATATATTTTGAATACTTATTCAACAGATACATTTTGAATAAGCATATTGCATTCAATGCACAGTTTGCATTCAGTTTTGAATATATATTTTGAATAAGTTGCATCTGTTTTTGTTATTATTGTCTAAAATAGTAGTAGTAGTAGTAATAATAATAATAATAATAATAATAATACAACTAATTTATTCTTTTGAGGTTTTGAGAGGTATGTTTGACTGTCTCTGTGGCCCTGGGAGGGATCATTAGGGAGAAAATTTGACCCTAAACCTGATATAGTTCCTCACTCCTGCTGTATAACCGTTGTGGAGTTCATGGCAGTTATACTTTCATTTTACTATCCCTGGATGGGAGACCGCCAATGAATACCTGGTGTTGTGAGCTATATTTCAGAAGAAGGCACTGGCGAGACCATCCCTGAGTATTCCTGGTCTAAGGAAACCTTATGAAATTCATGAGGTTGCCAGAAGTTGACAAATGACTTGAAGGTACACACACACACACACACACACACACATGTTTGTTACTGGATCTACAGAGAACTAGACCTTTAACACAGGCATTCTCTGGTGATGTTGCAAATTTCAGTCACTTACCACACTGTCACAGTTTTTTTTCCTTAGCAGAAAACAGAATATTCCTCCATTTATAACATCTCCTGATTTTTGGTATTGTATTTCTTTTCCTGGCCAACTGTGATTCAATGAAACTAATGTGACCTCCTCTGATTGTCAGTAATCTGTGCACAGGAAAACTTTTGCTGTACCCAGATGCACATCTTGGCAATTCACTGTCAGGCTTTCATTGTAGTTTTGCAACATGGCTACAGATTTGCAAAGTTATGAACACAGAATTTCAGGCAGTATTTTTTGTAAAATGCCCCACAGTTTTCATGCAAACTCCCCTACGTGTATTTCTGCATAGAATCATTTCCCAAAACATCTTGGTGTGCAAATACTGGTCAAAAACTGTACAATCTTCTCGCTGCTATATTCTTCTTCTCAACTGAGACCATTTCTGCACAGCCGGGATGTCTTGTGATGGGGATGTGTTGGCAGCAATCTACAAGTCATGCTTTCACACGATGTCATCGCAGTCCTGTAGCCAGCATGTCCCCACCTGGCGTGATCATGGGATATTCACTTAATGAAAAAAAAACCCATTAAGTCCCCATGATTGCACAATGCTCTCATCACCGCTGGTTACGCAGAAGGGGCGGAAGGTCGATCACATGCTTCCTTCCCCAGTGCAGCATGGGAAAAAATCTGGCTGCGCTGCGGAAGGAAAGTGCGTTTCACTCACACTCACTTCTGGAGGCAGCCAAACAGATACAGAGGGGAGCGTTGGGGACACACTCCCATCCCGGTGAAGGTACTGCCAGGATTGCAACAAGACAATGCAGGACAGTGTCATCATGCAGAAATAGTGTGAGTTTCCCAAATGGCAAGAAGCCCATTTTGGGGGATGGTGATGTCAGGAAATGAATAACTGTGAATATTCTTTCTGTTCCAGGATTATAGCCTAAATTATCTATGGCTGATCGTAAAGTCTTTAGTATTGGGGAGAGAGTAAAATGTTTAAACATTTCCATTATGTTGCATATACTGGTGAGCAGGGCTACTTTTATGAAAAAGCAGTCCCCTTTCCCACTCAGGGAAGCAAGCTGCAGGGAGACAGACAGTAGAAGTTTGGGATAATAATAATCAATTATGGGACAAATTTGCAAGAATCTCTTGAAGCCTCAAAGAAAAGATAAAATTGTCAGAACAATTCTACCATTAGGAGGCCGCTGTGATGGTCACATAGTTGAAAGACTTTGTTCAGTTTGTATTTAAAAAAAGATAAATTTGCAGGAAATTGGCACAGAGTTCATCCATGGTTGAGTTTGCAGTAATAAAGTCAGTGAAGGAACTAGCTGGGGGTGATTTACAGGCAGTAAGCTTCTCTAAAATTTACAAACGGCTAGTGTAAAATGTCACCGTTTATGATGCATTTTGCCCAGGCTGCATATATAAAGGATGTGGAGATAGGAAAGCAAAGCAGTGGGCTGCCCTAGGGTTGCAGTTTTCTTTTCTTATTTTTTTTAAAGGAGCATAACGCCAGTGGGTTTGTTTGAAGGACCATGAAACAAAGATTATACTTTGTTTTGCGTACAGGTTTCCTGAAAACAACCAATCAAATAAGCAGAACAGCAGGCAGATGATGATAATGATGATAATGATGATATTTATTTGTTTGTTTATTTAGATTCATTTATTTATATACAATCTTTTTCTCAATTCAGAACTCAAGGTGACTTACAAAACCTAAATACAGTGGGCCCTTAGTGTCTGCTAGGGTTTGATTCAGGATCCCCCGCCGATACCAAAATCCATCGATGCTCAAGGCCTATTATGTACAGTGGTGTAGCATCCCTTATATAAAATGGCAAAATCAAAATATGCTTTTTGGATTTTTTTTTTGCAATATTTTCAACAAGGTATGGTTGGTAGAATCTGTGGATACAGAATCTACTGATATGAAGGACTACAGCAAAAAATTCATATCCCACAAAAGTTGAAAATGGAGCCTGGCATTTTGTGTCATAAGCCTGACTTACATCATTGTAATTATTCCAGTTCATGTCTGTGAGAACTGAATGATTGTAATGACCAAAAGGGCCCCCTGCCAAATCCTACTGTTACTATACCATACACCCTCACTCCATGATTTGGTATAATTGGCAATGAAAATTATTTAATAGGCACAAAATAGAAATCATACATTTAAGGCTGAAAAGCCATGCTTGCAAAGAGGACTGGCTATACATGTGCAAAGGAAGGTCAGAGGGGACCTCAAGGCATGGCCAGGTCTTAAGTTCACTGAGGATTAGTTGGAGAAGATGATCCTCTTAGTGGTCCAAACCTAGAAAACAATAGCCACCGAAACGCTCAGACAAAGCAACAATGACCAACATCCTGTAGCCTCCTTCCTGCTGAATTCCCATTTTGTTCCCTCACCTCCCAGACATCAAGAAGCTATCACAAGTCCCATCAATGACTTTTCACCTTATGCTAAGACCATTAGTCAGCTCTGGACCCCTTTGTTTGCTCTGCCAGAGAGCCATTAACACCTGCCCCTCGAGGGTAGAGAAAGGGTATTTAAACCTGGGCTCCAAGCCCAACAATTCATAGCATCTTTGATGCACGTAGGCATGTCACTCCATCTGCTTGCTCCTCAATTCTTATGCTCTGGGCTACCCACAAACTCTTGCATTTGAAACAGTTCACCACAACTGTCTTCTTTTCAGGATTGGTAAATATCACCCATTTTATCCTAACTCTACTCCATCCAATCTTCTCTCCTTTCCCTCAGTAAGCCTTGTATGGTTGTGAGACTGCTTGAATCTTGTGTATGTTTGTGACTTTCCCCTAATAAAACATTCTTTTAACCTACAACTGGTATCTCTGCATCAGTACCAGTATACAAAGGTGAAAAAAGCCTGGAAGTTACTCCCCCTCTCACTGGCCTCCCTTTCTGAGCTAATAATTCCCCATCCTTTCATGGAAGCATTGGCATTTTGGGTGGACCCTGAATCACCCACCTTTTGGGGTAACAATGCCCTTGAAGCCTCACAGCCTCTCCCTCAACACAACCATTTATGAGGAGAACAGGGCAGTGCATAATGACATATCCAGCCCTTTCCCACTCATATAGCATGCTCTGCAATAGAATCCTGACAAGACCCTCTTGGAGTACTGGCTGCTCAACCAGGAGAGAACTGGTCAATGCTCTACTCTCTAATATCTTAAAAAGGGCTATGAGAGGCAGGTGGAGATCTGCAAGATTTTGGAAGGTAGCATCAGGAGACATCATAGCTATGTCTCTGTAGCTCTGTAGCATAGCTATGTTTCCTACTGCAGGATCCTAGATGTAATTAAATTATGCAATAAGATTAAAACTACTTGAAAACATAACTGCTAGAAAGAAAACAACAAATAGACAATACAGCTCCTTATATAAAATCCTTTCCTCTTGAGCAATCAGTTTTCAAAGGCTTGCCGAAACAAAACAGAAAAAGTCTTTAACTGTTTGTGTGAAGATAATAAGGAAGACACTGTGCCGGAGCCTGGGAGCAGCCCCTGATAAGGCCCTCTCCTGTGTTTCCAGAAGAAGTACCTATGAAAATGGTGGGATGGAGAGAAGGGCTTCCACAGAAGATCTCAAAAAACAGGTAGTGGAAGGATATTGTCCTCAAATAACCTGGACCTGAGCCATATACGACAGGGACATGATATAATTTGCTACCTCAGCTGGATTAGCCATTCTCTCTGAGTCTAGCTGCAATCATCATAGCAGCTGGACAGAAAATGAATGATATGTTATTGTGGATTAACTATGGTGTAATGCAAAGCATTCTGCACTAGCATGTTTTTGAATTGGCATTTAAGAGTCAGTACATTTACAAATGATCTACTGTTGGTAGAGATGAAAACTGAAACTTATACATTGTTGTAATTCATGTTGTGAGCCACCTTGGGTCAATATTCAGGAGGAAGCAAGGATATCAGTTAAAAAATAAATAAGAATGCTGGTGGAATTCTGAGAAGAGGAACAAAAATACAACCAATAAATTTCTGCATTTCTGATTGTGAATGGATACTAGTCATAATGGCTATACAGTTATCTAAATGCATGTGCTAATCCCAAAAACAATTGGACTCATTAAATTAATTGCTGAATAAGTCAACTCTTGTTTAAATCCCTTTGAATCAATGGGTTTACTCTTATTGAAACCAGCAATTTGATTTAGGCCATTAGTTCCATGATCAAGCCTAAAACTGAATCATATTGGTAGTTCCACCTTGAGTAGACTCTTTGAATCAATTGCTTTTTGTAAGTTTGAGCTGGTGAGTTTGGCAGCCTTGGCAAGTTTTAGGCAAGTCTGAGTTGATAAAAGAACCAGAGCAGCTAAATAAAGAAAGACTCATTGCCAGAAGGCTGGCCGTCACCACCTGATGGCAACAACAATGAACTCAAGGACAGAGTGAAATAATTGGGATTGACATTGATGGACTTCTGGAATTCCAAGATATCAGAGGTGATATGCCTCTGAACACACCATTGCTGGGGGACTTGAGGGGGAGGATGCCACAGCTACCTATTGTGGGAAAAGAGCATTGGATTGATAGTCCTTTAGCCAGCAGGAATATATTTCAGTTCTGCTGTATTGTCTTTTTTACCATGTACTCTTCTGGGTGGTCTCCATCTTGCGACTGCATTTAACCATCAGCCCCATGACTTAAAACAGAGGTGGGACAATGCAACCTTCATACGATAATTTTAACTGCGTGAAGAGTATTTTTATGTCATATGGAGGATGGAGCAAGCCTGTTTTCTGTTGCTCCAGAGACTAGGATGGAGAGCAATGGCTTCAAACTTCAGGCAAAGAGATTCCATCTAAACATAAGGAAGAACTTCCTGATGGTCAGAGCAGTTTGACAGTGCAATGTGTTTCCTTGAAGTATGGTGGAATCTCCTTCTTTGGAGGTTTTTAAACAGAGGTTGAATGGCTACCTGTCGGGTATGCTTTGATGCTGTATTCCTGCATGAAAAGGAGGTGCCTTTGTGGTCTCTTCCAACTCTAAAATTCTATGTTTTTGACTGGTTTTAATTTGTTGACATTCTAATTATATTTTTAAATTTTGTATGTTGTGAATTTTTAGCCATGTTTGTTTTCACTGTTGTAAACTGCCTGGTGTTCCAAGCTGGGAAAAGACAGGATATTCCTAAATACCACCACCACCACCACCACCACCATCATCATCACTTGAGATCAGGATGGGAATTAGGAGCCTCACTGCTGCGGGTGCTGAATTGTAACTTCTAGCATTGTGTGTTATTGGGTAAACTGTAATGCCATTGGCAGAACAACATCTGAGGTGGTCTTATTATTCCAACCCTGCATCTTAGAGCTTGATGCTCACATAAGATATTTCAATATTAAAGCACTCTGTCTTGCCCAACTTGAAGAGCACCAGCACACACAAATATAAGCCCATGCTTTGGAATTTAATAACTGGAGCTCATTCTTGGAGCTTGGCCAGGTATGTCCATAATTCTGAAGTGTTAATGTTGTGTCTTAATGACAGCAGTAAAAATAATGCAGTGCCACACTTGCACTGAAGCCATTTTATTAGCAAAGCCCAAGTCATGGTGTTTGCTTTTCCTGGATGGATTTACTGTTCTCTAAACCTAATAAGCTTCCTTTTGTTTAGCACAGTCATCATTATGGTAGGTCTCAATAAATTCCTTGTAATCTTGTTATCCAAAAAGTTAAAGTTTTTTTTAAAGAAATCCCTTGACAACATACTTAAGGCCATCTCCTAGGGAACCCAAACAACAAATGAAGACCATTTCAAGAGCAGCAGATGCTTTTAGCTATACTTATGAAGGATCTCTTGACTTTTACATTGGCACTTCAGCCTGAGCTCAAAAACTGAGAGAGGGGAGAAAATCAGAAAGTGTTGTTTTCTCTCTGGCATCACTTTGGCTTTTTCTCTTTTTCTGCAGCATTTAGAACTGCAGTGTGCTAAAGTCAGGCGATGGAATCCTATTAGTGATTTACGATGGGTTACATTGTAATTTACTCTTTTGGCTGTTGTGTAGAACAGAATTGCCTTCTGACTATGCAGTAGCCAAAAGACACCCTCCTCCACATCCACCTTGTAAGCCAGGCAACCCCCCTCCCCACAACATGGCATCCAGCTATTTTCCTTTAGGTGGATGTGCTGCAAGGACACCATTTCCGCACTAGATTGTTACAGTGCTATTATTATATAGTGCAGTTTAAGTTCCCTCTTTAAACTGCAAACCCCAGGATTCCATAGGATGTTGAAAGTGGAATAATAGCACTATAACTGTCTAGTGCAGAAATGGCCGATATAATAAGCAGGGGCATCCCAAGGATTGCTAATTGTTCCTGCAGGTGCCTTTCAAAGCATGTCCAGCTACAGGAAAATGGCCAGATGCATTGCCCTTGATTCTCCTACTCTCCAACAACCCAGAAATGGACATTAGTGATCAGGGCTGTGCAGCTGACAAAGTGGGCTTTGGGGGTGGTAACACTGGGAGATAAAGCTATGTAATGTTACTCTAAGAGATGTGGGACTTTGAGGTCCACCTGCAATGCCAGCATCTCCTTAGAATTTGGGGAATTATAGCTCAAAGGAGGCCTGTGAGAGAAGGGTAATGACAGGATCTTTTCACCTGTCTATCCCAGTATAGTACAGTATTTTATTTGGAATTAACAAACACATACAAAATCAGACACTCTTTAAGAACCATAGAAGGCTATTGGGAAGTGAGGCAAGAAAGACTAGATAGAGAGAGATTGGATGCAAAGGGTGATAGTTACCAGTCCTGAAGCAGAAGGTTGAAGTGGAGTGCCTCAGAACATGTCTGAGGGTAGCATGGAGGAATGGGAGTCTGGGGAACCATATGCAGTGTAACATGCCCAACATACTACAATTTGCTGGGGCTGAGGTTGTAGTTTTTATATCCTTTTCCTTATCCTGAAGTAGAGTGTGTGGAAAGAGTGGTAATTGCTTTCTCATGGAGTTGACAAAAGTCAGGGATGGGCTTGTTGCCTTCATTCTACGTGACAGAACATTGATAGAAGTCATGACAATCTCTTAATGACTGGTTGAGCAGTGGGTCTAGGAAAGATTTTCATAGGGAGACATCTTGGGATGGTCTCTGATTGCTTTACCTGGGCAGTTTCACCTTCAATTGTTCTCAGGAGTGCTCATAGCCTGCAGTCATGAAAGGATTATCACAAGCCCATTAGTACTGGGCTTTCCATCCTAATCCTCTCTGAATTTATGACCTGAACTTATGACCATTTCCGCACAGGTGAGGGAATCGCCCCGTGCCGGTACTTACCAGACTTCTTGGCTCCACGCTTGGGTCCAGGCTGGTCCGCAGCAGTGTGTGGCCACCACTCCGCACTGCTCCGGGGATGAAAATGGCAGTTTCTGGTTGGTCGAGGCTCTCCACCAACCGCCAAAGCTTGCCAGCCTAAAGCCCACCCCCGGCAAATCTGTACTGGAGCACGGGCATGGAGTGGTGCGCTCCGTGCTTTTGAAAGACCTGTTTCAAGCAATCTTTCAAAAGCACGCTGGATGACCACTTCAGGTTGTTCCGGAGTGGGCTGCGGTGCGAAACTATACTAAGTAGGTACAACCCAGTCTGCTCCCAGGCGCAGATGTCCTCCCTGGAGGACGCTCTGCACCGTTTCTTCAAGCCCGTGCGGAAATGGCCTATGTCTGCGGTCATTTTGACCTGGCAACATTTATAACCAGGGAGTTTCAAACATGTTTTTCAATCATAAATATGTCCAATTATGAAAATAGCACATCCAGCAGAGCTATGGGTGTATGGTGTGATAACAGCAAGATAAGATGCAGGACCTCTTAGCAGCATTAGGAAAGACATTGCTATGTTAGTCTGTTTGAGCACAAAAAGATATGAAGGAATCCTTTAATACCGTTGAGACTGAGGCCCTTTTTGCATAGTATTTGCCATGCAAAAGGGCCCCTCGAGCATCACGTGATTGTGAGGAACGATCTGCACAATGCACTCACAATCGTGTGACACTCCAGGGTAGAGTAGGCGCTGCTCATGCACTTTTTTATTTTTGGCTTTCAGCGATTGCACATCACTCCAGGGCCCTGCGCGCGCTTGCCATGCGTGCGGAGCCTCCGGAGCCGCGACGGTCGCATTTCCTGCCCCAGTACAGCCCAGGAAACTCCCAGGCTGCGTTGCGGAAGGAAGAGGTGGGGCTCTCGCGTTGCCTGCTCAGGAGCAGGCAGCTTGTGTGGAGCTGAAGCAGCGATGACGCGAGAACCTCTTGCTGAAGGCTGCTCGCACGATCCCCGCACCCCAGCGCTGAAAAAAAGTAAAGTGCGGAAAGGGCCTAAGTGAGAAAAAGAAGTTTCTAGCATAAGCTTTCACAGACCCCACTTCATAGCTGATGAAGTAAACTCAAGGCATTTTAAAGTAAGATTTTTATGCCAAATGGATATCTATTTGCATACATACAATTGGATACATACAATTTAATCAATACATCAAGAATACCAGTTCAGGGTGAATGCTTCACTGACTAATGTTATGGTATAATTTGTGAAAATGTATGTGAAACTCTTATGTTTACTCTTTCTTTTTTTAAAAAAACAGTTTCTCCTCAGTCCTCCTTTCAGGACTGTGTTCCAGAGAAACTTCTACTTCTGAGCCATTTGAGTGAGAAAATGGATATCCAGTAACAGTTTCTTTAAAAATTCCTCTAATGGATTTGTACTAGAAATTTCTTCTTAGTCTCAAAGAAGAGAATCCTTCCCGGTTAGTCTCAAAGGATTCCCTTATATCTTTTTACCACAGGAGAAAGTAATGCAATCCCCCATTTCCTCTAGAAAGACTCAGGCCTGCTAAAGACACTTACTGGTTTGATGCTCCAACTCATGTGCTGGAAGAATATTTGAACCTCTTCTCTTCTTTTAAAACTGAAAGCAGGAGAGGCAGGATGGGAAGGCCCCCTATGACAAAGTGGTATGCTTGTGAGTCAGGACAAGTTGCAAGATACCCTTTGTCTATTCCTCAGCGGCAGCACCAGTACTGCCCACATTTTTAACAGCTTTAATGTCTTTGATACATGAGAACTCAGGCTTATACACTTAAGGAGAAGAAGACAGTACTTCCTTGGGCTTCCTTTGATAACAGCCAGGGAGACTTTTTGAAATGTTACTTTTAAAGCTAAAGCATTAGCATTACTTTGAGTAAAAAAGATTCACTGTCGTTACTCATTTTACTTTTTATAAAAAAATCCTGAATAGAGTCATAAAGCCTGCTGCTAGACTGTAAGTCTCTGCCAATGTACATATGCAATTATCCAGAGATGGAGGTTGTGCCTTCATTGCTGCTTTCTTTCCAACTATGTAACAGCGTAATATGTACAGCTCAGTTCCTCTCCCAGCCACTGACCAGCTGCAAGGAACGTTGTTGTTGTTGTTTGCCTTCAAGTCATTTCCAATTTATGGCAATCCTAAGACAAACCTATCATGGGGCTTTCTGGGGCTGAAAATGTGTAATGTGCCCAAGGGCATACAGTGAATTTTCATGGCCGAGAGGGGAATCAAACCCAGGGTCATAGTCCAACTCTCAAACCACTATGCTGTACTGGTTCTAATTACTCCACTACTTATGTTAAAAGTAGAATACTCTAATAAAATCAGAATAACATTCTGCAATAGTGATTCTAGCCGATTAATTAAAACCTGTTGCTGTGAGTCTCTTTCCAAGCTTTTCTTAGTAAGATTATAACGTTCTCTCATTGAGTCTTAATTCTTTCAAAGAACCATCACTAATTAACGTTGTCAATGTGTCCATCTCTGCCTTGTCCAACAACTTCATCAAGCAGTTTTCTTGAGGTGGAATCATGAGTTCTTTCCATTTCCGGGCATACACTATTCTCTTTGCCATTGTCATCATGTATTGTATGATTCTCAAAAACTTCTTATTTATCTGTTCATCAGGCAGTCTATGTAGAAACAGTTCTGGTTTCAGCTGAATCTTTATATTAAGTGTGTCCTCCCTGCAATTCCTTCCCAAGCACAGGCTCCTCTTTTGTCCAATCACATAGCAGCAATCATGATGACAGCCTCCAAGAGAAGAGCTCCAGAGAAGATGGAGCAGCTTCAATCCCTAATGTAAGGTGGTTTCCCTAAGAGATGGGGGGCTTTAAGGTCCACCGACAATGCCAGCATCTCCTTAGAATTTTGGGAGGCCTGAAAGAGGAGAGTAATGGCAGGATCTTTTCACCTGTAGAGAGAACTCCAGTTAAAAGTTAATCAGAGCATTTGATTTGGATTTAACAAACACACAAGAAATCAGACACTCTCAGGAGCCATACAGGGCTATTGGAAAGCAAGATGTGAAAGATTGGATAGAGAAAGATCAGGGGTGAAGAGGGTGATAGTTAACAATCCTGAAACAGAATGTCAAAGTGGAGTGGGTCAGACAGTCATCTGAGAGGTATGTGGACGTCTGGGGAACCATGTGCAGCATAATATGCCCAATGCACTACAATTTGCTGGGGCTGAAGCTGGGGTTTATATACCATATTTCCTACCCAAAGGAGGGTACGTGGACAAAGTGGTAATTGCTTTCTCACAGTGTTGACAAATAGTGTTTAATAGTGCTCAATACCCTATTTAATCTAATGCAACTATGCTATTACATATACTAATGCATACACATGACAGGAGCCATGCATCCTTCCATTCTCCAGGCACTTGCTGCTTTTTAGGTACAGGAGTATCTCTCCAGCGTGTGACCTCTGACAATAGTGCAAGAAAGATTCTCAGAAATCTATGTACTACATTAACCAAATTTTTCACTGATTCAAAGTGCTGATGATGATCTTTTAAGCCCTACATGGCTCAGGTCCAGGTTATTTAAAAGACTGTATTCTCAAAGCCTGGGCTTTGAGATCTGCTGGAGAGGCCCTTATCTCCGTCCCACCACCTTCACAGGTGCATCTGGTGGGAACACAAGAGAGGGCCTTCTATCATCATCATCATCATCATCATCATCATCATCATCATCATCAAAGATTCAGTCTTGAAGAGGACACTGAATGGTAGCCCCAGAAACAATGTGTCCACAACTGGATCTCAATCCTCTTTAGTTTCAAGTTCTTTTCTTTTCTTTTTAAAGAAAATGCAAAAACGGCAATTAAGGACTTCTCCACTTTGTTCACAAAAACGTTGAACAACACTAGACTTATGGCCCTGGAGAAATAACAGCTTATTATTACTTACTTGTCTTTCAGTCTGGTCATCATGCTGCCTGATGTGGGATCTCTCATGAATCTATCCCAGCTGAGTTGTAAAACTTTATTCTGTTAATATCTATCCGGTCTGGCTTCAAATAAACGTGTATAACTACTTCTGAGTGGCCGAGTCTGTAGCTGAAATGCATAAAATAGAACTATATCATCATTTTGTCAGGAAAAGAGTGCAAGGAGGTGGTGGGGGAGTAGCTGAGCCCATAAAATATTGTTGACGTTTGTTTGCACAGGGCCGACAAGAAGAGATAGCTGCTGGACGTAATTTGAAAGTCAAATAGGACATCTTTGGAGAGACGCTATGTTTTCGTTATCCATATTATTCTGGCGATATTCTTTAGAAATTCATGTAACTACCATTATAAAAAGAAGAAGCTAGCTGTAAATTTGCCAGACTCTGTATTTCACTGTCAGCTTGGGGGTCAGAAGATAAAATTCATTGTGGTGACTATATTAGTAGTGAAGGCAAGCCAACCCCCTGTGTGGTGAAAAATGAGACCCTGTAGCACCTCTTCTGTTGATTTGCCCCATACAGAACCAAAGCAGGTGAGAGATGGGAATGAGACAACTTCCTCAGGTGGCTAATACTAGGGGATGGCAACAATAACCCCTTGGCTGTTCCTCTCCAAACCTTAGCTGTTCCCCTTTATTGAGGAATGGAGCTATCTGTAGCATAAATCTCACTGTTAGTCCAGATGACAGCAGATCCACTGATTCAATGGGATTTACTTATGTGTTTTTTTTTTATTAGACACATAAAGCTATGTGCCTTTTTGTTGCTTTTTCTGGGATTTATTTATTTAGTTGACTCACTATTCAACAGTTGATTGAATGGATCTACTCTTGTTAGGAGTACCCAACAGAATGCCAGTTTATGTGTGTCATGCAACCCATTGTGTTTTTGGAAACTGGTTTGTTTTCTTTAGGAGTTGCGGGGAAGTTGGAATGCTATGGAATTTTGAGTATTCAGCTGACAGTCTGACCAGCTTTTGGATGTTGGTTATCCTTTGCTTCAGGCAGCAAAATGTCATGAGATGGCCCTGGGGACTTTCAGAGTCCTTTTCATAGCTTAAAAGCATTCACCTGGTATGCACAGAAATTGGATTGTTGCTGGGATGCTGATATTCTTTCTCCATTACACCATTTCTGTCAGAGCAGGTTGCTCCTGACTTCAGATGTTATTAATCCACTCGCCCAATCCTTGTTACCCCAAATCTTTCCCTGCTATTCTGCACCCCCAGCATATTCCCCCTTCATCTGTCAGCTGGTAAAAATGGGGTCAGCAATAGGAGTGCCATGTCACAGTGAATGCACCCCAGGGTTTAGTCTCAAGTCTCAAGTCTCAAGGGTTTAGTCTCAAGTCTAAGGGAGCTATTAAAGTTAGTGAAGCTCTTTAGAGTATAGCATTCAGCACTTTGAAGAACTTTAAAGTTTTGGTTAAAACCTGGAGTGGATTCACATTCTTACTTACATGGAAATCACTAATTGCCATATCCTTGAAGGGAAGGATACACCCTCTCCTTGCTGTCCTCATGTACCACTGCTGTTTCTCTCTAGTAATTCATTGTTTGACTAGTTATAAATATAACAACCACTATACTTGTTCTGTTGCACTCAACAATACTGTTTAGTTAGTTTTTTGGGATGAGGAGAATCCACCTAAACAGGTAATCATGTTACCAGTTGTTGCATTTTTTTTTATAAAGGCAATGTTCTACAAGCAGCACTGTGGCTCTTTTTGCACAGCATTTGCCATGTGAAAGGGCACCTGGAGCGTTGCGCAATTGTGAAGAGCGATCTGCACGATGCACTCACAATCACGCTATGCTCCAGGGGCCAGCAGGTGCTGATTGCACACCTTTTCATTTTCGACTGGAAGCTGAAAATGGTGTGTGATTGCGCATTGCTCCCGGACCCTGCGCAAACTTACCTGGTGTGCGGAGCCTCGAGAGCTGTGCTGGTCGTGCTTCCTGCCCTCGTGCAGCCTGGGGAACTCTTGGGCTGTGCTACGGAAGGAAGAGGTGGGGCTCTCGTACGAGCAGGCAGCTCATGCGGAGCTGAAGCAGCAGGGACATGAGAGCCTCTCGTCGGAGGCTGCTCGTGCGATCCTTGCAGCCCAGCGCCGAAAAAAGGCAAGGTGCGGCAAGAGCCTGTTACTTCTAACGCATTTCTTCCAAGCTGTGCTCCTGACACTGCTTCAGAGATAGAGGAAGGAGAACTGTTCTTGTATGGTTGGGCAGGGATAGAAAACCTTTTGGCCCTCCACACATTTTGAACTCCTATTCCCATCCCCCTCCTCCAGGATGACTAATGGTAAGGAATTATGGGAGTAGAAGTCCAGAATATCTGGCAGGCCACATTTTCCCCATCAGACCTTTCAATTATTTTTGCCTATTGGTCAGGAACATTGATATCCCACTTTCCTTCCAGTGAGTTGAAGGTGGTATAGATGACTCACCTCCTCTCCACTTATTCTTCACAACAACTCTTGTGAAGTAGGTTGGAGAAAGAGAGAGAGAGAGGGAGATTGGGAGAGACTGAGACTGGTCAGTCCAAGGTCACATAAAGAGCTTCATGGCTCGTCAGGGACTAGAACGCGGATCTCCAAACTCCCAGTTTAATAGTTTTAAGCATAGTCTGGGTGTTACTGAGGTGTGAAAGGAAGCCAAGAATTCTTCTCCATCTTAGATTTTGCTTTGAGTTGGAAAAAAACTTTAGGAAAAAACATATTTGTGTGTTTAGGGTAGAAGAACTTGAGCTTTTTGTTTGAGGTGAGTTTTTACAAGCCTCCTGAAGTTCATTCCTATCCAAACCTGGCTTGGGAGAACTTTGCTAGCATGCTATTTATTACACCAAAACATTTTGCTCTTCCTTGAGGAATGTTTGAGCAGCTTATATGATCTCTGAGAACTGATGAGGGTGAAAATCTGCTTGGCTTTAACAACTTAACAGCAACATAATGTGCCTTTAGAACTATTCTCTGGGCCCCTGTGTTGCCGGAAGCTTCAGTGAGTCAGCACTTAATCCGTAAAATGAGAGACCTTGGGGCTCAGACTTAAAACTGCCTGGCAGGAGTGAGAACCTTTATTTCTAGATGCCTGAGAAATGACAGTGGCAGTTCATTGTAGATTGCAAAGGCAGATGTATTCTGCAGATGCTCAGAGGTATTCTTTGGCTAGAAAAGTCACAGATAAGACCTATGCATCTAGCGATTTGTTTGGTGATTATCACATTAAGTCCTGCTTTTGGGGAGGGAGCGGTAGAGTTTCAGGATTGCGGCTCTCATCTCGAAATCTCCCTGCAGCATCTAAGCATTTTTCAATGCCATTCATCCAAGTGACCCACTCTGATCCTACTTAGTTTGTGAAATCTAACAGAATCATAGCCACAGGCCAATTTCCACAGCTGAAAAGCTGAGCAGAGACTCCAAGGTGACCTTATAGAAAGCTTTGAAAGTCTTAAAGGGCTTGGCAGGAGGTGGTGGAAGAGAATCTATGGTAGAGTGTGTATGTGGAGAAACACAAACAGTAATGTCTGTAAATTTCAGTTTGGGCTTTCATGGAGCACCCAGAACTCAGAAAAGTTGTTGTTTTGAACTAGAGCACTCAGAAACCAAACATGGTTCTGTGCATCCCCATACAGAACAGATGGAGTCCCAAAAATGCAGAGCTTGTAAAAGTTCCTTTTTTGAACTACAGCTCCCAGAAGCTGAGATCTTGTATCAGGGTTATCTAGTATATAAAAGTCAAACTTTGTCTGTTTGTCTGTGTCAGGAGAAGACTTTGTTTGATTGGCTGTGTCAGGCGAAGTCCTCATATGATTGGCTACCTAAGAAGTTTCTATGGAATCCTGGGGTTTACAGTTGAGGGAGGGGTCTTTAGAATTCTCAGCCAGAGAGCTCTTGGGCCTCAGTCAACTGTGTCAGTCTTGAATAGACTGGTTGCTATGGAGATGAGGCCAAGCAGCAAGGAGGAGGGCAGTGTATTCCCTCAGGAACCTAGCTTCTCTGTGTTAATAACTCTGAATACAGATTGTATTTGTGACTATGGAGAAAAGTTATAGGTACTGGACAAGATCGTTTGGAGAATTAGAGATACAGGATCTCAAATCTTTCTAACAAGTATTACCTATGAGAACATAAAATCCTAAGCAAAGCTGGGTATATATGCTAATGTAATATAAATCTCAAATTAGGCCTTGATTGTGTTACACAGTCCTTATGCTGAATGGTAATACTGCACAACAGAACCAAAATGCTGAACGTATAACCATGAGCAAGACACAGCCATGCACAATCCATGCACTGACATCTACACTGATGCTGTGCACCCAGCTCTGCTTTCACAACCTTGATCTGAATGCAGATGTTCCAAACTGGACAAACATGTCAACTAGTTCCACAAAGAACCTTACAATTGAGTAAGACATGAACAGAATTTCGTCTAGAATCTTCCAGCTTGCATGGTTGCTGTAGCTGTGCTGGCTGGTGGATTCTGGGAGTTGTTGCCCTACCAAGGAACTTTCCCAAAGAGCTTGAAGCATCTTGGATGAAACCTATAGAACAAACCTGAAACATTTGTGATTAATACAAACTAGAGAACAACTAAAGAAATACCCTTTGGTGCAATGAAGATTTCCTTCCCTCCTCTCAACCCTCTTTGGCCTTTAAAAAGAAACAGATTCATGCAGGTGTGTTAAGACCAGCCAGGCCAAAAATACACTGCTTATTTAGGAGATGTTAAAAATCCCCTCCTTGCCCACATCACCAGCATCTCAAAATTCTAAGTCCAGAAACTGGTTGCTAGGGATTATGGATTTTTGGGAAGTTGGCTGTCTGCTTGCTGGAGGAATGTTATAAAAACATCTCTTTCCAGACAGAGGCCATTTCCACACAGGGTGAGGGAACTGCCCTGTGTCGGTACTTACCGGGCTTCTTGGCTCCATGCTTGGGTCCAGGCTGGTCTGGAGCAGCGCGTAGCCGCCGCTCCACACTGCTCTGGGGACAAAAATGGCAGCTTCCAGTTGGTCGAGGCTCTCCACTAACAGCTGAAGCTCGCCAGTCTAAAGCCCACCCCCAGCAGATCGCAGGCTCGCACTGATGCGAGCCTGCAAATCTGCAACCCAGCGCAGGCACAGAGTGGCGCACTCCGTGCTTTTGAAAGACCTGTTTCAAGTGGTCTTTCAAGAGCACACTGGACGACCACTTCAGGTCTTTCCGGAGTGGGCTGAGGTGCAGAACTACATTAAATAGGTCCGATCCAGTCTGCTCCCAGGTGCAGACGTCCTCCCTGGAGGACGCTCTGCACCATTTCTTTAAGCCCGTGCGGAAATGGCCAGAATCTACTCAAAGGTGCCTGTTATTGTTGTTGTTGCTGTTGTTAAAGGTTTTGGTTTAGACACAAAAGTCAGCAGGAAGACAGGTTTTAATTACTGAGCCCCACGTTTCTGCAGCATGCAATATTCCGCCTTGTGGGGGAAAGGTGTCCTGGATTTCTTCCTAGCAAAATACGGAAGACACCAATAACGAACTTGCTTCTCCAAAAGGGGTCCACTTCTCTCAGCATAAAAGTGGCAGGTACTGCAAATAAGGCTGTAGTTCTGTGCATAGTTTTTGATCTGGCGCTGGCAGTGTTTCTCATTACAAAACAATTTGTAATGATACTTATTAAAACCTCACTCCAAATTAGCTGGTTGTCATAAATGGCAATACTTTTTAAGAAGTACCATTATTCATAGTGGGCTGGGCATCTGTTGCTGCTTATCATAGGTTTATAAAGTGTTTGGGCCTGTTTTTAAAAAACTTAAAACATCAGTGGGAAAAGTACACTGTGAGAGGGCATGAGAGAGGACCTGCTTTGCTGTGGTACCCCAGTTATGGAATCCCCTTCCCCCAAAGGCTCGATGGGTGCTAGCACTGCTGTCATTCTGGCACCAAGTCAAAACGCTTGCAATAGCTTGCAATAATGTAACCAGTTTTTATCTGTGTCCAGGGAGGGTGAACTAAAAAAAATAAAATAAAAGGCCTTGAACCCATATCCTATGAGGAGCAGCTTAGGGAGTTGGGTATATTTAGCCAGGATAAGAGAAGGTTAAATGGTGACATGATGGGGTGATATTTACCTATCCAGAAGTGAAGAGAGGAGATGATTTGGCTCAGACCGAGGTTCAAGGGAACTACAGACCAGGAATCAGAGTAGCAGAATGACGGCCAGTATGCCAAAGTACTATACTACAAGCTATCTGGCTCAAAGCCAGGGTTTAAATACTCTTTTTCTACCCTGAGGGGGAAAGTGTTAATGGCTTTCTGACAGAGTAGACAATGAGTTTGGGAATGAGCTAATGGCCTCAGCATTAGATGACAAAAGACTGATGGGAATCATGATAACTCCTTAATGGTGGGACAGGTAAAGGGACAAAAGAAGGGTTTCGATGGACAAAGGGAGAAGGTTGAAGACAATTAGTCATTCTGTGGAAGGAGTTTTGGGCACCATTGTTTCTGAAGGTTGAGTCGTTGAGCGACATTTGCAAGTCCATTATCTGGGGCTTCCCTGACTATGACCTGGCCATGCCCTGAGGTCGCAATCTGACCTAGTTTTGCAATGCACATGTGCAACTAGTTCCTCTTCATCAGCAAGTATAGTGTTGGACTTAGTACATGAAGATCCCAGTTCAAATTCTGCTTAGTCATGAAATATAACAATGAGACCTTGGGCCCCCACTACCTGTTGGTAGGAATTTTTCAGGTTTTATGCCATTCTTTTATCAATATAAGGTTTTTTTGTTTTGGTTAAAAAAAATAGCAGAAAAGTAATGGAAAACTAGTGAACAATGTAATAGGTAATAGCACAAATGGCTTGTTTTCATCATTTTAACGAGTAAGAGCAACAACTTTCAAAACACTATAACAAGCAATAAAATAAGTTATTTCCAATCACTGTAATGGGCTCTGGCCCTGGTATAATTTACAGTGACTCAAGGCCTCCTTTGAGGCAGCAAGCAAGTGCAGGATTTCTCCTGCAAATATGGGGCAGAGAAGTGTTGGGCTGAACTTCAGCCCCAAGAAGCCCCAGCCAAAATGGCTTAGAGGAAGGGGTTGTGCAGTCTTTTACGTAGAACATCTGAAGGGGCATGGATATTCTCATCAACAACCACAACTCCAGCATAGCAAATATCTGGCTGGCATCTTGGTAAGTGAATTACAGTGGCATAAATCAGGTTCCATCACTAATACCTTTTTTTGGTCACTGAAGACATTGGAATTCTGTTCTGGTCATGTAAAATCAAACTCTCTCCCACATCTCATGTTGTAAGCAGTACTGTTGTAAGCTTTTTCTGTGTTGTCAAAGAGTGAGGGATCAGCAGGTATATCTCCATCTATCTTCATTTAGCTGGACATGCTGCAAAAACTGGACACACTGTAAGCTGGACATATCTGCAGTGACATTTCAAGGTTCACAAAAGTTTTCCTGTGAATGCATATCACAGAACCTCCCTCTAAATGGAAATAGCTGGGACAGGACCCCACTGATTTTTCCATGTGCCAAAAACATGGTCATAGCCTTGGCCATTTCTGCACTAGAGAGTTATAGCACTTTGATTCCACTTTCAACATCTTATGGAACCCTGGGCTTTGCAGTTTGGGGCTGGCCTCTTGTTGGGCAGGCTGTGCTGATTAGAAGGTAGGTTGTATGTGTGTGGGGAGCAAGCATTTGAAGGTGTGGCTATGGAGATGAAGCTACATGGTACACCTAGGTTTTCTGATGAAGGATCTCCACCTTAGTTTTGAGCTTTCATGATGATAATAGCTCAGCTACATTCTGCCCAGTGTTCGCTCATTAAAAAACAAACAAACAAACAAACCAATGGGGGGAGAAATTCTTCTTATCAGGTAGGACTGGAGAAAAATCCCTCTAGTTCTCAATTCTCAAACCAGTACTTGAACTAAAATAGAGACATACATCAAAATTGACAGTTTCTCGCATTTTATGCTGCAGCTAACAACAGCAGCAACAAAAGCCATAGAAAAATGTCTGTATTAGCAGAAAATGCCCACATAAATGTATATATTAGTGAAAATAACATAAAACACGAATTATAGGTGGGGAAACTGCTAACAAAAAGATATACCTTAGAGAAAATCCTAACCTCTAAAACGCTGATAAATTTTCATGTGGACTTTTTAAAAAAATGACAAACCTAGGCAGAAATAAAACTGAATGACATCAGAAACTGAGCAAAACCAAAGTTGATAGATCCACATCTCCTGGGTATAGCTTGTTCGTTTGACATGGTTCATACCAGTATGCTCTCAGTATCAATTCTTCTTAGGGTGATCCAGCACCCAGCTTTTTATTCAGAATGATTAAAGCTGTGCGGAACCCTAACTCCCTTAGCAATAACTTCTTCTGTAATATATAGTAACAATTAACCATTTACTGCAGCTGTACCCAATGTGTGTTTCAGGTTCCTTCATATCCCAAGGGTGCAGCTTGGGTTCTCCTACACCAATAGTGCAGTACTTGTCCTCATCTCTTGGTGGTTGATGCTTCTTTCTACAAACCTTTTCTCATGCAAACCCATCTATTTGACCACAGCAGCCCTGGATGGGGCAGTTGAAAGGAGGAAAGTGGGAGTGGGAGGAATGGATGCTTACCCTTGCCGTTTGTTTTCCTATTCCAAATAACCCCCAACCACGCAAGTAGCTCTTCTTCCTGAGAGGAGTTTTAAAAACATGTTAATGTGCCTGAATACATTTACATCTGGGGAACAGCTTATTTGTGGGAGTCCTTTTGAACTGGGTTATTTCTTCTTGGCTGTAAACTTGTATGGTTCAGCATAGCCTAGGAGTTCTGCACACAGACATACACTAGGCTGAGTTATATACCATCCTGCTGGACTCACCAACTTACTGAAGTCCTCCAGCATGGTCATTCCATTACTCATGGGGTGTAGACAGGATCAGAAAAGTGTCTTACTATGTCCTCTGCGCCAGATGTGAAATGATTACAGCAGCACTGAGGTCTATGGGGCCTCTGGAAGACTCAGTGCTACCGTAATCATTTTGTGTCTGATGTTGGAGGCGTAGCCAGACACTTCTCTATCTTACCCACTCTCCATGAGGCATGGAATGGCCATGCAGAGGGCATAGAATATGTGTGGTAAATGTATGTGGGGGCTTTGGGTACTCTGGATGAAGGAAGGGAGTATCAACCTTCACAGCACCCAAAAAAGGACACATGCAGGTGCAAGAGAAACTTAGGATCTTTCTGCACTACACTGTTATAGTGATGTTATTCTACTTTCAACCTCCTGTGGAATTCTGGGGTTTCTAGTTTACTGAGGCCAAAGAGCTTTCTGGCTGAGAATTCTAAATGCCCCTTCCTAAACTGCAAACCCCAGGATTCCATAGGATGTTGAAAGTGGAATAATAGCACTATAACATTGGAGTGCGGAAATGGCCCTAGTCTCTGGAGAAGCAGAAAACAAGATTGCTCCATCTTCACTATGACATCCCTTCAAGTATTTAAACATGGCTATCATGCCACTTCGTAACCTTCTTTTCATCTGGCTAAACATGCCTAGCTCCCTGAGAAGCTCCTCATAGGGCATGACTTCCAGACCCTTCATCATTTTGGTCACCTTCCTCTAGACACATTCCAGCTTGTTAGCTTCTTGAATTATGGTGCCCAGAACTGGACACAGTATTCCAGTTGAGGTGTAACCAAAGCATTACATGTGAGCTTGCCACTAACAGAATGCCTGCTGAATGTACTACAAATTAATAAAAATAGAAATTAAGAATGAGATATAAGTGAAATAAATCAGCTAACCCCCAAATGGATGTGGGTAGTGAAGATGGACAGTAGGGGAATCCAGTGAATGCTGTTGCTTATTTTTTGTTTTCGGGAAGACTGCTGGTAGGCATGTTTTCACTTTTTTTTGGCCCTATAGTTGGCCAGCTTTATGAAACTCAGCTCTGGTAGATTATTCCTTTTGGGTATGAAAAAGACCCTCATGTACTTTAAGAGTGTGCAAACTGCCAAGAAATAAAATTTCTCTTTTCTTTAGAAATCCAATGTACTTGGCATAGTGGCGTAGCTTCCTCATGAAACAAGGGCCTATTCCTCACGTAAGAAATATTGAACATCCTCTGAGACAAGAAACCTGCTGTGCTTTGCTCTGTCTGACAGAAAGAGACTGGAGCACTCTGTTCCATTCAGAGCTCTTCTCTTTTCCACAGTTATAATACTGGGGAAGTGACAACATTTCTCTGATGTCCTCCTACTCCCTGCCTACTGACAGTATGATCAACCACAGATATCAAAGTCTGCCCACCTCCTTATAACTGATTGGTAGGATCTCCTCCTCTTTGCTCTCCCTTCTTGTAATTCCATCAGGCTTTTTTTTTTTCAAAAGATTATGGTCTATGAAACTCTTTCAGCTTTTTTGAATTTCTGAGACCAGCCCTTACATCATGACACCAGGGGTTCAAGTATGATGGTTAGATTCTAGAATTCCATGATTACTTATCTACTTATCTAATTTTTGCATTATGTTGTTTTCTCATTGTTTCGTTTGGGTTGTCATATTCACCTAAATCTGTTTGTAACTACAGCTTAAAAAATACAGTCACCCTCCACATTTGTGGATTTGACTTTTGTGGATTTGATTATTTGCAAGTTTCTCTAGGCCCTGCTCCCCTCAACCTTAGGCTCTTCTTTTCCAGGGAAACCTTCCTTCTTGGTGGCTTTGATCAGGCCGTGCAGCCCTTTCATAATCCACCTTTGGTCCCCTTCTTCTTCCATTAGCCACTGCTTGGCCAGCTGAGGTTGGCTTGCAACCTGATTTCTTAACACCGCAAATCTTCTCCCGATGCCCCCCACCAAGGAAGGAGATGGGCAAGAGAGATGAAGTATAGGGCCATCATGCCCACCCACCCCCTTTTACGTTCATTTCCCTGACCTGCCTCAGACCCTGGGTGTCTTAGGCCCCTTCCCATGGAATACACACACACACACACACATTTTGATATTTGCAGTTTTTCCATTTTTGTGGGGGTCCTGCACCCCCAACACTAGCAAACGTGGAGGACTGACTGTAAACTCTATCTTTAATCTGAACAGGATGAATTGTAAGCTGGTGAGTAGTATAAATAAACTGAGGAGCTTTGACTCCCCAACTGCACTAACCTCTTTGTTTCATCCTACGGAGGCAAAGAAATCAGAGAAATCATTTTATCTTTTCACCAGCAGGGATGAGAGGGGAGGGGAGTTCATTCAACACATTTCTAAGCTTCTCTTACCAAAGGGAAGAGGAAGGCAATTCTTGCTTTCCCACAAGTCCTTGCCCTCAAAAGAGTACAAATGTTAATATGAGTGCTAGACCTGGAGCTGGCAGCCTATGGTCTCTTTCGTACTACACAATTGCAGCACTTCCATATTCCTTTGAATCTTATGGCTCCATCATATGGAATCCTGTGATTAGTAGTTTTGTGGGACACTACAACTATCTGGTGGAGAATTCTAAAAACCTCACAAAACTACAGATCCTAGGATTTCATAGGATGGAGCCATGACCATTAGAATAGTATGGAAAAGTAAAATTGTGTAGTGTGAAAGAGACTTAAATTATACAACATGAGCTCCCAGACATTGATGGATTACTGCTTCGATCATTCCTCATCACTGGCTATCCTGGACAGTGTTGAAGGGAGCACCTGGACAGTGTTGAAGGGAGCATTCAGCAACACCTGGATTCTCTTGTGGGATATCTAGTGTCATCTAGATATCTAGATGCTTGGATGGGATGCTGATACCTGTTGACTTCCAGCTGTATCACGTTTTCTAATTTCCCTTTTCCCTATGGTTAGAATCATCTCCTCAAGTGTAGCAACAGATAAGACAAAAGACTTAGCCCTAGGTTGCAAGTGAATGCTTACTGGACATGAAACATATTTACACTGTACAGCTAATAGCTGTCTGTTGGCAACTCACAGCACAAGGTACTGGAAGAAGGAAGAAAAAGAGACAGGGAGAAAAGAAACAGAAGAGAGAGGCACAGGTAGAGAAGAGTCTGGTGATGAGAAGATGGAGAAGTAACATGATTGCGCTCTTTAAATATCTAAAGAGCTGTCACAGAGAGGAGAGTGTAGGTTTGCTCACTGCTGCCCCAGAGGGTAGGACCAGGTCTAATGGTTTGAAGTTACAGGAGGGCAGATCTTGATAGAGCAGAGAAGGAACTTCTTGACAGTAGGAGGGGTTCAGTAATAGAACCAATTTCCTGGAAAGGTGCTGGGGTCTCATTTGCTGGACATTTTTAAAAAGATGATAGACAGCTACCTGCTGGAGATTTTCTAGCTGGAGTTCCTGCATTGAGCGGGGAAAAGGGGAGATTGAACTTAATGGTGTATAGGGACTGTTCCAACACTGTGAGTCTATGGTTTTATCACAACAGCAGTTTCTCAGTGTCCCCCTGATCTCAACAATGTATAAATTAACTCTTTGAGTTCAGTGTCTCAGTGATTCTCAGTCTGAGTCCTCTAATACTTTTGCTCTTGCAACACTTTGTCATATAAAAATCTACTATTGATGGACAGAAGCTTGATCAGGACCAAGATCATCTTCAGTCCTTTCCAAGCCTCTAGTCAGCCACAGTAACTTTTTCTGCATCTCTTCTACCAATAAAGTTTACTTTGGACATCAAAAATTTGTGGCTCCCCAGGTCTTTCTGTTCTCTTCCCAATGGCAGTGAATCCATTTTCAATCTTGCCTTTAGCTTCTCCTGCAGCTTCTCTGAATTGCATAGGAGTTCTGTTGGTGCTGAACTAGGCTCTAGTGCCAAATGATCTCCCATTCAATTCAGAACATCTTCGGGAGCAGTGGTGGCAAAATCCAGGGTTGCAAATACACCAGTTGCTCTGGTCAAGTGCTCCCTAAACATTGAGAGAAGAAAGATCACAGCCTAGAAAAATTATTCTCCCTTTTTGGGGGGGGGGGGGGCAAAGACCGGAGGAAATTACATCTTCTGGAATCTCCTCTCTGAGGAACATGGTCAATGTGGGCTGAGAATTATAATACAAAAAAACAAAAAACAAAACAAAACTAAGTTCTGAGGAAAATGAGCATGCAATGATACCAGTTGTTGTGTGGATGGAAGAAGTGAAAGTGATATAATGACTAGGGAGGACACAAACCTTTGGCAAAGTTGTTGTAGTGGCATTTATTTAGTTATTTATTTCCTGCCTTTTTCATTGTTTAGGACTCAAGGTGGCTTGTTGTTGTTGTTGTTGCTGTTGTTGTTGTGTGTCTTCCAGTCATTTCTGACTTATGGCAACCCTAAGGTGAACCTATCACAGGATTTTCTTGGCAAGATTTGTTCAGAGAGGGTTTGCCTTTTTCTTACTCCGAACCTGAGAAAGTGTGACTTGCATAAAATCACCCATTTTCATTGCTGAGCGGGGATTTGAACTGTGCTGGGGTTTCCAGAGTCATAACCCAATGCTCAAACCACTACACCAGGCTGGCTCTCCCAAGGTGGTTTTGTTACCCTGTTTTCTGGGGGGTCCTGGGAGGGACACCTAAATAATCTTGCAATTATGCAAATTTGGGGAAATTAGTCAAGAGCACTGGTTGGCAAAACGAGAGGAATCTTGTAACCCAGTGTTTACAGGGTCAGGCCAAGTCAAGAAGCAGACCAGTTTGAAAGTAATGAATGATCTTTATTAAATACAGGCACACAATGTAAGCAATACACGCACACAGATAACTAAGGAAAATAAAGGTGTGAGTAAGATAGCGGGATTTTCAGAGGGACAGTTGATTCGGGTGATACGAAACCTGTTCCTGAAGCCCGGAAGAAGATAGAAAGCAATGCTGGGCTTCGATGTATCTCAGCACGTGGAGCTGAGGGGACGCTTGCCAAGTGATGCAGCAGCAAGGCGGTCTGGAACTCAGGAGCGATCCGAGGAAGGTCTCGGAATCAGTTTTTATAGGGAGAAGTGTGACTGCAGGCTATGCCTTACTCGGGGACAACAATGAGTTTTGGGTGCGGGACAATGTCTCCGAGAGGCCACAATTTAGCATGATGGAATCAGAGCTGAATTAACAATGGTGTAGCCAGTATGTAAATGCACAACACTTGACAGTGGATGGTTCAGCCTTTGTCAAGTTGCCTGCTCGGGGCAGGGAGCCTTTTGTAGGTAGCGCGCATACATAATATGGTGTTTGCCGGGGAGGTCCCTGAAGCGGTGAATCTGGCTATGTCTGGCTTGCCTGTATTGTTTGAGAATATTTCAGGAGTTAAGTGCCAAGCCTAGTTTCGTGCTTGTCCGGAGGCCTCACAAACACATGGAGAAGGGTGGTAGAATAAGGCCGAATTATGATATCAACGTGATATCAGGTGCTATCTCCAAATAGGCCTAGACTGCAGTAACAGTTTGCAACAGCTAAAAAAGACAAGCTAAAAATATACCAAATACAAAAGTTAAAAATATAGTTAAACTATCAAATTAAAATTAATATTAAAAGTTGAAAAGATAATAAGTATTAAAAATGACAGATAAAACAGATTGACAGTGCAGCAGAGTTCTACAAATCCCTTTGAGCAGTCTCTCTTCAAAGGCCAGGAGAAATAAAAATGCCTTAACTAGCCTAGAGAAAGATAGCAAGGAGAGTGCCAATCTAAGTTCTCTTGGAATGTGCCTAAAAGGTAGTGAGGTAGAGAGAAGACCTACCAAAGAGGATCTCAAAATATGGGCAGGCTCATGTGAGAGAATATGGTCCTTCAGATAACTTGGACCTGAGCTTTATAGTGCTTCAATAATCACAACCAACGCTTTGAATTGTGTCCAGAAAGCAACCAGCAGCCAGGGGAGATGTTGCACCAAGGGAGTGGTGTGCATCCTATAACCCTTGAGCTGGACTCTTGGTAATTTTCCACAGTCACAAATGCCTTTGGAAGGTAGACTCATTGGAGTTCTGGGTTGGAGCCTGTGACTGGCTTCTTGTGAGTGAAATACACAGATGTAAATTATGTGACTCATGTCGCCTGTTTTTTTTTTTTTTGGACAATGTGTAATAGTCGTATGTAGCTGATGGTGGCATAAGTGGAGTTTTACGTGTGGACCATTGTACATGTGCTAGTGCATTAAAATATAGTAGTATGTGAACATGCATTGCCTGTATACACTTCCTTTGCACATTATGCACCATAATTGCACAGTGGTTTGTCAGCCATGCATATTGACCACTGATCCACACCCATCAAATTATAGTGGCCCCTCCACATTTGTGAGGGTTCTTGATGTAGAACCCTCATGGAAGTGGAAAAACCACAGATAACTCCCCACTGCAATCCCCCCCTCATTCTCCTCTGGAACTCTGCCCTCCCATTCCTTTGCCTCTGGTCCTGGATGTTCCCGGGATGAACAAAAAAGACAATATAAAGGGTTTACCAGTACTTTTCCCTCAGATAGAGAAGAGCGAAGTTCTGGTGTTCTAGTTATGTCCGGTGGCCATCTTGAGCAAAGAGGACACCTGACCAATCAGCAGCCATTAAACAGCAGAATGTGCAGCCACATGGCAGAGAGGACAGGCCTCCAGCACTGTGAGGGGATGGACTTTGTGCACCCCAAAAGGAAAAATGTCCATTTTAAACACAAACCCTGCAAGCCTGAGGTGAGGAAAATGGGAGAGAGAAGGCAAACAAGTGCCTCATGAATAATCAAATTTGTGAAGCTCTAACCCGCGAATGTGGCGAGAGTACTGTACATAGTGTTATATAATGTAACTCTGCTGGTGGATATTTACGTTACTCTGAACTGCTGTAGGATCTTAGCCAATGTGTGTACAGAGTGATTGGTGAGAGGAGGGAGACAGAGACAATAATCTATGTGAGTAACTTTCTTGTTGGTTTCTTGTTCTCTGAGGCAGGAAACATATTTCATTTATGATAGAGGTTCTCTGTTGGATGCAACAAGCATATATGAGGCTACTGGGAAGAAAACAGCAGCACTTGGGGAGCCATGAATTTCTGATGTCCAAAGTAAGCTTCATTGGTGGAAGAGATGACAGCAGTGCAGAGTGTGGAAAAAGTTATTGCGGCTGGCTAGATGTGTGAGGAGACTTCATATGGGCTGTAAACAGGAAGGTTGCTGAAGGGCATGGAATCTTTCACCTATGCTTCCCGAATCATTGCTGTGAAGAGCCAGAAGGCACAGCAGGAGTAGAGGTCCCAGAAATTCTTTTGCAAGTTTCCTCCTTTAGGTCTGAACAACTGAAGTGGAAGGAAACATTTTCCTTGGCATGCACACAGTGGAGTTGCTGCTATTCATAGAGAATCCTCAGCTACTCCCTCTCCCACAAAAAGAAGCCTATTTGTGCCAGAACTGGTGAAGAAATGAGTTCAGTCTATAGAGACAGCCTTGCCAACAATGTGGAAACTGTAAGGGAGTAGATGGAAGGTCTTCTTTTTACCCAATTTTTTTTTTTTTTTTTTTGGTATCACTTATTCTATCATACAAACCTACATACAAAGTATAGGAAATAAAACTGAGACATGTATTAGAATACCACAAATTCAGAATTGCTCTCTGGGGAACTTGGTCACAATATCTCAGAATTCAATTGTAGAAAATACCTTGAGAATATCTGGTGCTTTTTCTAAAGATCCTATCATCAACATCAACATCATCTGTCCTTTGTGTTCTTTTAAACCACATTGACCTCTAACCTGTCTGCTCACTCTGCAGACTAATGCCATTTGCTAATTTCATGTCACAACAGGTCTGGGCAAGCAAGGTACCACAGCTGCTATTGGCTGAGGTGCTCTGATGCCACGCTGCAGCCTTCCCCAACCTGGTGGCCTTGAGATGTGCTGGTCTAAAACTCAAATAATTGACCATGCTGTTTGGGAATGGTGAGAGTTACAAGTCCAACTCATTTGGAAAGTATCAGATTGGGGATTGTTATTATAGTGGATAGGCAGCTTCAGTTGAATGCTGTTACCTTAAAAGGTAGGGGATCTTGAGGTTCACCAGAAGTGCCAGCGTTTCCTTAGAAATTGGGGAAATTACAGCTCAAAGGAAGCCTGCAAGGGGCAGGAAGGTAATGGCAAGATCTTTTCACCTGTGTCAGAGGCAGATCTAGGGTGGGGCAGCTGGTGTGTGTGCCCTGAGGGCCAATGCCTGGGGGGTACCATCTTGCCCTCCACCTCCCATGCCCTGTCACCCTCCCCGCACCTGCTGCTGCCAACCCGCACCCGCCCATCAGCTCCTTGCACCCGCCGTTGCCAACCTGCACTTGCCCATTGCCTCCCTGTGCCTGCTGCTGCCTCCTTGTGCCTGCTGCCCCTGCCCATGCCCACACCCCCTGCTCACCGCTATGCCCACCGCTGCTGCCACCCCCACATGCTGCCACTGCCAGGGTCCTTCGTGGCCTGGTGCAGCAGCGGCACAGCAGCACCTAGGGGTACAACTTCCATGCTTGCTGTAGGCACTGCTGGGCCTAGAAACACCACTGACCTGTGTATACCAGTACTAACTGGAGGCGTGTGTTTTTATTAGAAATCAATAGACACACACACACAAGAAATCAAGCAGTTTCACAAACTATACAAGGCTAGTGAAGGGAGAAGCAAGAAAGGTTGGATAGTGAGAGATTTTGGGTGTATAGGGTGATATTTACTGGTCCTGGAGTGGAGAACCAAAGAGAAGTGGCTCAGACATGAGAATTTGAGGGCAGCACGGAGGAACAGGAATCTGGGGTGCAGCACGATGCCCACAATGCTAGCAAATTACTGGGGTCGGAGCTAGGCTTTAAATACTAATTTTCCCACCCTGAATGGGTGTGAGTTAATGACTTTCTGGCACAGTAAACAAAAGGGGTCCAGAATAGACTGATTGTCTTACTTAGGGTGATAAAACATTGATGGGAATTCTGACAGCCTCTTAATGTCTTGGTTGGGAAGGTGAATGGGGAAGGTCTCTGTAGGAAATGTGCACAACAGGTTTGCTTGCTTGCTGTCCCTGGGCAGTTGCGTTCACTATTGTATTTGGATGTCGGTTTGTTGAAAGGATTACTGGGAGCCCATTAATGCCAGGCTGTCCCACCTAATTCTTCTGGACCTTATGACCTGGCCATGTGGAGGCTTTTGGCTCATTTTGAGGTAGAAAATTGCATGAAAAATCAACCACCCCAAATTTAAAATTATTTTAGGGATCAATCCTGTTTAAATGAACAATACTTGAAAGGGGTTCAGTTTGGCTAGATTTTTAAGTTACTCCAGTCTTTTTGCAGTGCCTGATGTGTAATGCAAATTCTGAGTGACTTCCTTCATTCTGCACCCTCTAGGCCTCAGAGCCAAGGGAGATAATTCGAATGAATGGTGTGAATTTTCATCTTTTGAGCTTGGAATAAATTGGCCAAAGGCTTTCCTTATAGCCCTGGTCTTTGGGAAATGTGGATTGTAGGCTTCATTGGATCTAGATGGATAAATGACAGGAGAAACACAAACTGGAAATAACTGAACCCACTCCTCTGACAGATGCAGTGTAAGATGAGAGAAAGAATGGCATGTATCTTCATAACAGTGAAACTAGATCTTCATTTGTGTTAGCTAAAATGCATAGGAGATACCTGAACTGGGGGTTTCATTTTATTGCCTCAAATCTGCTTTTGTTGCTATTGTTTTCCACAAATCTCCTCTAATGCTGAATAGCAGCTGAGAGCATCCAAACCCAGCCCTTCTAGGCCCCTGTTAATATATGAGACTTGTTTCCTGCTTACTCAAGTGTACGTGCACAGCATCAAAGATTAAGAGTAAGAGACAGAGAGAACAAAAGAGAAGGTCCTTTCTCACTAGACAGCAGGTGAAAGAGTGTCATGGTGATGCAATTTGCACTTTTAAAAACCTTAAGATTTCTTTCACACTTGGAAAGTCCTTGTGCCCCCTCAGGAGAGTCATTTTTCTACCTGTCAAGATGAAAATGCCAGGATTAGAGAGACTATCATAAGGATCAGTTTCAACTCAGGGCCAATGAACATGTGTGCCCTTCTTGACGTAGGGCCTGCTTTCAAATTCCTGCCCATAGCATCTCTCTGTAGCTTGAGAAAGTATAGTTCTAAAACACAAAAACAAAAACTGTTTGCTATTAGTAGGACTTCAATACTTTCAATGGGTCCTGTGGGATGGTAGGACCCCTGTGATGACTTTTCTATCAGTGAGGGTGTTAAATTTGCTCTGGGTTTTAGTGTCAACTTTAAAAGAACTATCTAAGATGTTGAACCCTATCTGCAAAATAAGTTCAGTAACTTGGATGGTTGCTTTAAAGGTTTGAATTAAAACCTGGAATGGTTTCACCATACCACTTACATGTAGATCACCAGAATGTACTGGTGGAAATACACTGTGTCTTTCTCATTGGGAAAAAAAGGCAGGTAAACTGGTTGCCATGAATAGGGTTGGATTTTGTTGGGACTGATCTTGGTGTGTTTTGGGTTGTTTTAAAGGATAATTAAAAATTGACCATCATTGACATAAACTAGTAAAATGTGGGCTGGATAGGGCTACTGTTAGGTGGATTTGTAACTGGTTGACAGACCAAGCCCAAAGGGTACTCACCAATGATTGCTTTTCATCCTGGAGAGAAGTGACCAGTGGGGTGTCACAGGGTTCTGTCCTGGGCCCAATGCTATTCAACATCTTCATCAATGACCTAGATGAAGAGCATGCTGATCAAATTTGCAGATGACACCAAATTGGGTGGGGTTACTAATATGCCAGAGGACAGGATCAAGGTTCAAAATGACCTTGATAGATTGGAGGGCTGGGCCAAAGCTAACAAAATGAATTTCAACAGAGAGAAATGTAAGGTCCTACATTTAGGCAGAAAAAATGGAATGCACAAATATAGGATGGGGGACATGTGGCTGGATAACAGTACATGTGAAAGGGATCTAGGAGTCTTGGTAGATCACAGGCTGAACATGAATCAGCAGTGAGATGCAGCAGCCAAGAAAGCCAATGCAATTCTCAGCTGCATCAATAGGAGTATGGTGTCTAGATGAAGGGAGGTAATGGTACCACTCTATTCTCCATTGGTTAGACAGTTGAATACTATTTGGAATACTATATCCAGTTCTGGGCACTTCAATTCAAGAAGGGTTGACCAGCTGGAATGTGTCCAGAGGAGGGCGATCAAAAGGGTCTGGAAGCCATGCCCTATGAGGAACAGCTTAGAGAGCTGGGGATGTTTAGTTTGCAGAAGACAAGGTTAAAAAGGGACATGATAGCCATGTTTAAATATTTGAAGAGATGTCATGTTGAGGAGGGAGCAGGCTTGTTTTCCACTGCTCCAGAGACTAGGACAAGGAGCAATGGATTCAAGCTGCAGGAAAGGAGATTCCACCTGAACGTCAGGAAGAACTTTCTGACAGTCAGAGCTGTCCGGCAGTGGAATATGTTGCTTTGGAGTGTAGTGGAGTCTCCTTCTTTGGAGGTTTTTAAGCAGAGGCTGAATGGCCATCTGTTGGGAATGTTTTGATGTGTGTTCTTGCATAGCAGGGGGTTGGACTGGATGGCCCTTGTGGTCTCTTCCAACTGTATGATTCTATGATTCTATATCCTGTAGATTCTGAGGAATCTGATGCAGATGAGGTAGATATAGAAAGGCCTCTGGCTCAAAATGACTATAGCTGTCCCCCAGATCTGAGCAGCTAGTAGCTGATGCAGTTCATGAGCAACTTCAGCAGGGTGGGCCCCCATCTCAAGCAGAGTGGAAGGACACTGAGAAGACACTCCCATCATTGGTGGAACATCATCGGGACAAGGAACAGTGATGATGGAATCAACCCCTCTTAAATAGGAAACACAGAGCAATTAAACTCCTGGTGTCTCACGGTCAGACAGCAATAAATCCCACAGTAGCTATTGGGAGGTTTTGTTATTCACAACTCTTTGTTCTCCCTGGCTCATGGATTAATTTGGATTCTTGACCTCTGAACTGGATTAAGTCGTATGCCTTTTTGTCTTTCCTTTGTGGTTCCTTGTTATGACTGCTGGCTTCTATTGATCAATTCTGGAATTGCTGAAACCTCACTGCTATGCCTCCCTTCAACCCCAGGAAATGCTGTTGATTATCTGTGTATGATCCACACTGTTGGGACTCATCTATAACTGATTCTGCCTACTATAGCCTACCTGTCCTGGCACTTGCTGCCTGTATGCACAGGGCAATCTGTTGGAAAATTCTGACATTTTCTCTCCCCCCATCTTATTCTAGAGCAAATGGGGCTTAGCTAGGATAGAGTTTCTTTTTCCTTTGCATGTCAAAGCCTTCTGCCTTCTCAATTAAAGCCTCAGTCTTGCTCTTTGTGTTATTTAAATGCATGGCTATGGTATCCAGGAGACCAGACCATGTGACATAGCATAGGCCCTGGGGAAAACCCAACACTGATGGGTTTGTGCTAATCCCTTCACCACTTCAGGCTTTTGGCTTTTTTGGATACAATGAAAGATGACCTGCTCAGATTGATGAGCAATCAGAGACCATCCCTTGATCTTACCCTACAGAGATCTTCCCTATACACCCTATCTGACCGAATATGAATAGATTATCATGAGTCCCATCAAGATTTTGTCACTCTGGAATTAAGCAATCAGCCCATTCTGGACCCCTTTGTCAGTCCTGTGGGAAAACCACTATGACTTTGTTAATGCAGCTCTTCAGGGTGTGAAATAAGGTATAAAAACCCTAGCTTTGACTCCAGCTAATTGTAGTATGTAGAATGTAGCCCAAACTGCTGTTCCTCTGTGCTTCCCTCAGACATTGTCTGAATCCCTCCATGGGTAACTATAATCTTTTTCACCCAATCTCTCTTTATCCAGTCCTTATTGTCTCACTTTCTGATAGCATTATATGGTTATTACAAGTGTCTAATTTCCTGTATGTTTGTCAATCCAAATAAAATACTTCGCTTATCTTTAACTGGAGTCCTTTTTACAGTTAGTACTGGTATACATAGGTGAAAAGATCCTGCCATTACTTTCCCTTCGCAGGCCTCCTTTGAGCTATAATTTTCCCAAATTCTAAGGAGACACTGGCATTGTGGATGGACCTCATTACCCCCCACTTCTTAGGGTAACAGAGTAAAGCTACAGGAGCCCTGTCCCATATCCAGCTTAGCACCCCTAACCCATGGTAGTTTTGCTCCCACATCAGGAGGATTGAGAATCCCCTCCAAGGTGCTGAATGTATTTTAGAGACAGAGTTTGGTACCATGGATAGCTCCTTAAAGTGTGGACTCAAATCTGGAGTCCTCATCACACTAACATGGGGGCCACCAGCCATCAGTGGGTAGCATCCTTTATATCAGTCACCACCACCACCCCACCACCACTACCACCACCACCACCATCATCATCATCATCACTACCACCACTATCACCATCACCACCACCACCATTTTATTTTATTTCAATAATTTATATTTCCTCTCAAGTCTTGGGACAATTTATTGGAAATGTTTGTGATTTTTTCCCTGTCAGGCACAGCAGAAAGTGTGTATGTATGTGTGTGTGTGTCTTCATGACAATTTGGAACACAAGAGAAGGGGAAACTTGAGAGATGATCCAGAGCCATCATTCATATAAGAGTGTGTGTGGTGGAGCTCTTGTGCATTTAATGAAAAACCTACAGGATGCTGGCTGCTAGAAACATTATGTCACTCTCCCACCATGCTTGTAATCTAGGAAGTGTCCAGAAGAGAAAAAGAATGGCTGTTGAGTATAGTGCTCATATAGCAAAACTAAACATTCCAGCTTCGTCACTGGGAAGAAAAAAAACCCTTCAAGTGATAAAATAGCAGGGCCAAGATCTATGGGGACAGGAGGATCAAAGAAAACCATCATCTTCAGTGAATGGAAAGGACATCACTCACCCTAAATGACAAACGTAGTCTCATTGCCTGAAATTTGGGGTTGGCTGGAAACGTTTGTGATGAAGTGGATCTCCAATACTGCTACTGATGCACCAGAATGGGAGGCAACTTGCCAGCTTGACCTCAGAACTCTTTAGTTTTTCTCCAATAAACACTCCTCCATTTGATTTTCAAGGAAACTATTAAAATAAATGAAATTGGAAGAATGGTCTTTTCATCCCATCTCTCAACTTCCATTCCAGGGGTGAAAATTCTTGCTTGTCTTATCTTCTTCCTGAGCTCAAGAACAAGAAATTGCTATCTTCCCACCTTGTCTACAAGAAAGCATGATATTTTCCGCCAAGACTGATAGAAATTTTTGCATTTGCAATAATGATTTTTTTTTGTAAGCACAAATTCAGATAATTGCATAAATTAGATGCCTTGTTGCACTCATTTTCAAAAACTAGGGAGACCAGGTTAGTTGTTTGAGTCTTTTTGGTCTACTAGCTGGTCCTTCTGGGCTTGTTACATGTGTGTGTGTGTGCTCACACTTTGTTTTGCAAAGAGAAAAGACAGTAATTTTCCACAGATAAGTTTTGCATAACTGTGGAAATCTCAGTGAAAAAAATCCTTAGCTATTTTTCTGTTGATCTTTTCTCCCCAGGGTTGGGTACTGGTGACAGACAACAAGGCAGGCAAAATCAGTTGTGTCTGAGTAGTCCATTTCTTTGATGCCTTATTTTCTTCATGGCTACTATGCCGCTGGCCTTATTCCTCCTGCCTGTACTACTTATGCCAATATAGTTATGCTTGTGTAGTGTAAGAATATATGCCAGAATCCTGTTGTGTTAGCAGCTGTACGCCCCCATGCTTTGATATGGTCTAATTGGCCAATATTAATTGGCATGAAATTAAGTTACATACACTTATGGCTGAAAGACCATGCGGAGAAGGGATGCTGGCTGGGAAGATGGGCAGAAGTAGATCAGATGTGACCTCAGCATGGCCAGGTCATAAATTCATTGTGGATTAGCTGAGAAAGCCTGACTTAATGGCTCTGAGCTAATCCTCTCAATTGCTCAGAAAACAATAGTCAAGCCCAGGTGCAGCAGGCAAGCACCCCTGCTGTGTGCATTTCCTACTGAAACCTTCCCTGGTTAAATTCACCAACCAAGACATTGAGAACCTGCCAGGACTCCCATCAATATTTTGTCAACAATCAGTCATACTGTATTCCCTTTGTTTACTCTGCCAGAAAGCAATTAACTCACATGTGTTCAGGGAGAGAAGTAGAGTATGAAAACCCTCTGTTTTGAGCAGTTCAACGCAGTACCTGGAATGCTGGACACCACTAGGTCACTCTGAATCCTGATTTGTTCCAGCCGTTAGACACAATTCTAAGCTACTCCACTGCTTCTTCACAACTCTTCTGGACTGGTAATTATAATCCAAAACCTCAGCCTCACTATCCACAATTTTCCCTCCTTTTATCTTTGTGTTAGCTCTTGTGTGAATGTGTGACTGTTTGTATCTTGTGTGCATGCGTGAGTGAAGACCCCTCAATAAAACACATTTTTAATTCACTTTTGAGTCTTCGACTGGTTTTCCTGCAAGGACTCCAAAAACATTGGTGAAAAGAACTTGTTATGTTACCTCCCCCTGCAGGCCTCCTAATTAATCCCCCATTGTCACATGGAGATACTGGTATATCAGGTGGACCCCTGAGTCACCCACATTTTGGGGTAACAGTTGGGGCCTTATATCTTCCCAAGTGCACTTATCACTACAGGAATTAAAATTGTGCAGCTGTCTAACATCTGTCTAACATTTCGTGTAAAGGGTGTTATAAATCATCATCATCATCATCATCTGCATCTAGTAGAGGGCTGCTGTTATGGTGCTATGTAGTAGAGGAGCAAAGTTTCCAATGTGAATCAGTGCAAAATGCACTCCAGTGTGTAATGTGCATCACACACTGATGTGCATTGTGTACTGATGCACATTGGCCCTGATTTTCATCCAGCACTCTTGTTAGTGTCCCATTATACACAATTCTGCAAAGGAGTTTCTTAATACTTTTGCCACATACCTAGGAATACGTAAAGCTACATAATGGATATAGGATTCCAGCAGCATTTCTTTGCTAATGTTCTTCTTAAAGGAAGCAAGGAGTAATTTTAGCCATTTCTTCTCATTGTGAGAAAGTCTTTAAAAATGGTGCCATTTTCAAAGACTATTTACAGTTGGAGACTCGCTCTATGCAAAGCATCCCCTCCCACAAGTTTTTTTAAAGCAGAAAACTGATTCTCTGGGAAGAATAGAAAGTACAGAAAAGCACTGTTTTTTGTGCAGAAAAATCATATTTCCACAGAAATATTTTCTGTGCAGAAAAAGGCTATCTTGTGTGCAAAACAACCAAGGGCAAATTTTGTGTAGAATAAATTTCAAACTGTGAAAATTCTCATCAGTCCAGGATTCTTCTTGCCAGTTTTTTTCAACACTTGCAAAACATGTTTTTTAACCATTTTTATGACTTTCTTTGACTATTCTCCTATTCCCAAGTGCAATGTTCCAGCCCTTGCCTCTTTCTTGAGCTGGAGGTGAGGAATTTTGCAAGGGTAATTGATTTCTGGATAGGCTGTTTCAGCTTTTTCAGGCAGCAAGTCTCATTGAAACAAATAACTTTGTGAAAATTCTTCTCTCTCTACTCTATTTACAATCATGCGTATAAAAAAGGACCAGGACGAATCAAGCTTCCAGTTTTACTCAGTCTCATGTTTAGATTTTTAAAAATCTAAAGTTCTTTGTCAGAATATTTGGTATTTACACTACTAGAGGATGTTTGTAGTAAGGTAAAAAGCAAAAGTTACTGTTTATTGTTTCAATAAAGATAAAGAATCTAAATTTGGTTACACGACCAGCAGGATGGAAGTATATTGATAATTATCAGGTTGACGAGACCCCAAGTGTGACTGTCCTTTCTAACAAAGAGAGGACTAAGACTAACCAACTTCAAAGAAAAAGAATGAAGTAAAGCTTGAGATCAGTAAATTGTATATGAAGGGAGTCTTTCTTACTTAGAAAGTTCAAGAGCCACATGCATATCTGGCTAATTATCTTATCACCCTCAACTGATTTAGGTTACTTTATATAGCAGTTGTGCTTCTGTTTCTAACAATTTCTTATGAAGAAATGTGCTGATTGTGGAAAATTTGTACAAAGACCTAAACTAATTCAAATTCTTACCAATCCTGCCAAAGAGAAAAGGGACAACCACTGATAAGGAGAGGCTGACAGAGAAAGAAGAGATAATTTTGGCTTTCCCTTCAGATGGAAAACCCGCTATTAAGCACAGATGGAGCGTTCTTTCCATTGAAAGAGGCATGGGATGTTTAGTTTTCTCTGATCCTGAAGTACAGTGTGAGGGAGAGGAAACTGCAGATCCCCTGCTCCTTCGTTGTTATTTCTTCCTGTTGGCGATTTCTTATACTTGTCAAATGTAAGGAGTTTCCCTCCTTCCCTCCCTCCCTCCCTTTTTGGTTTGAGAAAGAAGCAGATTTGAAAGAATTCTGCTCTGGGACATCAATAAACTCTCATTTTTTCTGCTGAGATCACAAACATCTCTGAGTGGATTCCTGGGTAGGCATTGTAAAAAAGTGTATCTGCGTACTCTAAGAACTGGGCCGCTGATGTCTAGAAACTAGAATGCTTACAATTTGATTTCCCCCCCCGCTTTAGTTTTTGTGATTGTAAGTTATCTTCTTGTATTGTTTCCTTTAGTACAGTGTCCTGTTGCGATACTATGTCAAGGTCTTTTTTCATCCTTTCATAAATTTGACATGTGTTGGGTATAGTATTTATTTGAATCTCTTTTGCTTATATATAAATGATAGTCCTTCTATCTGATTCCAGATATAATTAATTTGGTCCCTTAGCAAAAGTTGTGACAGAAATTTATAATCTTGTCTTCTCTGTAAGATTTTTTTTTTTTAAAAAAAATAAGCGAACTGGAAGGAAAAGAATTTGCTCCAGAAAATCTCCCTAGTACCTCCAATGCTTTTCGTATGGATCTTAAGTTTGCTGCAGCAGCAGCAGCTGGCGACTCCTATGCCTGTAACGCGATTAATCCACTCTTGATTTTTAGTCTAGACTTTAAATGAGTTATCCAATGTACCCTGGGAAATCTCATTTAAAGTTTGGACTAAAACCCAGAAAGACAATCCACTGACCTGCAAACCACCATGGCTTTGCTGTTCACTAGTGTGTGTACTTTGCAACTCCAAGGCTACTTCTAAATTAGGAGGGGTAGTTAACACCGCAGAGGACAGGATCAGAATGCGGAAAGACTGTAACAGATTAAAGAACTGGGTTAAAACTAACAAAATGAATTTCAACAAGGAGAAATGTAAGGTACTACACTAGGGCAGAAAAAATGAAAGACACAGATATATGATGGGTGACACGTGGCTTGACCACAGCACATGTGAAAGAGAACTAGGAGTCTTAGTTGACCCCAAACTGAACATGAGTCAGCAGTGTGATGCAGCAGCTTAAAGGGCCAAGGCTGCATCAATAGGAATAAAGTGTCTAGTTCAAGGGAGGTAATAATACCACTCTAATCTGCTTTATTCCAGACCCCACCTGGAATACTGTGTCCTGTTCTGTGCACCACAGTTCTGGAAGGATACTGGTAAGCTGGAACATATTCAGAAGAGGGTAACCAAAGTGGTAAAAGGACTGGAAACCATGCCCGATAAGGAGCAGCTTAAGGAGTTGGGTCTGTTTAGCATGGAAAAGAGAAGGTGGAGGTGACATGATAGATATGTTTAAATAACTGAAGAGATATAATATGGAATATGGACCAAGACTGTTTTTGCTGCTCTAGAGTCTAGGACATGGAGCAATGGCTTCAAGCTTTAGTAAAAGAGATTCCATCTAAAATTAGGTAAGAACAATTCAACAGTGAACTGGGTGTGTGATGGAGTTTCTTTCTCTGGAGGTTTTTAAAGAGAGGCTAGACAGCCATATGTCGGTAGTGCTTTGATTGTGTTCCTGTATGGCAGAGGTTGGACTCGATGGCCCTTGTGGTCTCTTCCAGCTCTATGATTCTATGATCCTATGCTTCTTCCTCCTCCTTCTGTACCTTCAAGTCTACTCTGATTCATGGGGTTTTTGGGGAGAAATTTATTCAGAAAAGGACTTCCTCTTACAGTGACTGGCTGTGACTTGTGATATCCATGGATGGGTGGGGATTGGAAGCCTAGCCTCCTGGACTCGTAGTCCTAGTTCAACACTGGCTATCTCCCAAGTCTTCTGGAGGATCAAATGATGAATACTGAAAAACAGAGAAGCTAACAGAGAAGCTACAATAACGATTGATAATGGTATCTCCTGACTTGAGACGCTGGCTTCTAAGGTTTGATGAAGCATGCTGTGGCTGGCTTATCTGTCAGGTCACATTAAACTACAGATGTGGCCTAGAGCATTGACATGCATGACTCCCAGTCAATTGCCAGTAGAGTGGAAGGCAATAGCTGACCATCATTTTGGATTTCATGCCAGCCTGTCACAGAGATCTCATGTGTAACTTGATGTGCCTGAGAACTTGCTTTGATAGATACCGCTTACATTCTTGAAAGCTACGTCCTCCCCCTTAGTCTGCTCTCCACTATGTCTTGGACACTCGGCTGCTCTTTGCAATGCCATGCCATAGTCTGTTTGTACAGCTGTAAAACCTGAGTGCCTTTTTTGGTGGGATAAAATATGAAGAAATACAAAAATATAGCCTTTTTCTTGGTTAGTTTAATTCCCTGCTCAGCCATGGAAACTCATTGGATGACCTTGGGCATGTCACACATACTCAGCTCCAGAAAACCCTGTGATCAGTTTGCCTTAAGGTCACCATAAGCTAGAAATAATTTGAAGGCACACAACAACAACATACACCATCATTTTGAACATTGGGGAAAACTGCCTGATGCCACCGCAGGATGCATCTGGCTTATTTTTGTCAATGTTGTGTATGGGGATTATGTTTCTCTTGCCACACTTCACTTATCCACCCGGAAACCAGTAACAAATTCAGTCCTCCCTTCACATTTGCAGTTTCGATCTTCACAAATTTGATTATTTGCAAGACACGTGCATATGCTCATCCTCAGACAAATCAGAAAGGTGGGGAAGAGTGTCGGGAGATTGATTTACAGCATCAGCACAAAATCCTCCCTGGAACCGCTGCGCTCTGGACAAAAATGTCCCAGAGGCAAGCATAGCAGAGTTTCCAAACAGCAACAAACATGTGCAGCAGAATGTAACTTACAGCATCAGCTCTGACCCCTCCATCCACTGGTTAGTAACTCATACACACATAGTTTGTCATCCAAAATACCTGGAGGCTTTAATCTTCATTGTTGCAGTATATACATCTGTACACAGGACACGCAGATCCACAGTCACAGATTCAGCATCATAGACACATCAAGCAGAGGTTCGCTCAGACAGAGGTTTGGAGTCAGAGGGTTTTCCCACTCCTCTTTTATACACACCAGCTGATAGGTCATCAGCTAGGGACAATGGCTGATGCAACCCCTTGCCATGATTTCACATTACCATGACACAGCCTTACTACATGTCCCCTAGGGATTACATCATGACTTGCCAAGTCATTCCCCAGGTGTTTCCCACATGTTCATCAAATGTATTTTCAACTGGGGCAAATGTCACAGCATTTCTATCCAACAGGGAGCATGGTGAAGGAACGTATGCACATGCTTTCTTTCTCCGTGCCTAGGCAAAAGGCAAGAGATTGAGAGGGGGAGCCTGGTGGGGGGAGGCACATACATGCTTTCTTTTTCTGTTCATGGAATCCCCATGACAATGTTCCAGTTCCAGGGCATTTCTGCATGGCATTGAAGTCCCGCTATGGGGACAGGATGAAAGCAATCTGTGGGCCATGCTTCTGCATGACGTCGTTGCAGTCCCTCTGCTGTTCTGCCCGCACCCACAGCAATCATGGAATATTTGCTTAATAGATTAAATCTGTTAAGTGCCCATGATTGCGCTACACTCTCATAGTTACCTGCCATGTGGAAGGGCAGAAAGCGTAATGGAGGCGCTTCTTTCCCCAGAGCAGCATAGGAAAGAGCCCAGTTGTGCTTCAGAAAGCAGACGCATGTAGCTCACGCTCCTTTCTTCAGGGAGCCAGCTGGGTATGGATGGAAGTGTTCCCATCACGCTGCCTTCCTGGCAAAGACACTGCCAGGATTGTGGCAGGATGATGACGGGATCAGGTAATGTGCGGAAATGGCTCTTAACTTGTCAGAGAAGTCAGGGAAGCCTGCAAACACTTTTTTTTTTTTGCAAATTTGGGGCAATTCAGGACAGAATTGGTAACTTCAGGAAGTCTGAGTGTGGCAAACATCTCCCCTTGACCCCCTGAGGGCTGCATCCACTTCGCTGCCACTCCTAATTCCTGCTGACACATAACCTCATGAACCCTCTTAGGGGCACAGGAGCCAGTTTCACTCCCAAGCTGGTTTATGCCCTGGGATCCCCCATTTTCACTTTTGAAAAAAAAAAGACCGCTTGTGACCTAAAAGCAGTTCCCCCCCATGGTGATATTGCTCCTCTCATGGAAGGCCTTTTAAGACAAATTATTTTTAAAGAACAGCAGCCAGATACAGTGCCATCGTGCCTTGGTCACAGCAGCTGGTAAGAGGTCCTCTCCCCGTTTCAATTGCCATTGCTCTGGCTTCTGAGGGAGAGAAGAGCAGTCAGTATCTGCTAGGCTGAATCCTCTCCCCCACTTGCATCTCCTTTCCCTTGTGTGTCATGTCTTATTAGATTGTAAGCCTGAAGGCAGGGAATTGTCAAATTAACAATTTGTAAGCCATTCTGGGAGTCTTTTTGGCTGAAGGGCAGGGTGTAATGCTCTAAATAATTTTTTTTTAAAAAATATACTTGGTCCATCTCTCATGTAGGGGCTCAGCATGTGTCAATCACACACTGCTCTAATTACTTTCATTTTTCCCCAACTGCAGTCATTTCTTCTACAGCATGAAAGAAATACTTGCTTCCCTCATGAGCTGGAGCTCATGAAAGTGGTACTGTTTTAAAGACCTTTATCCACTCCAGATTGATGAGCTTTTTGAATGCAAGATCTTTTTCCCTCCTACTTCAGCCTGAAATAAGTTATGCATCTTAAACCAGCTAAAAAGGTCCCAGTAGGAAAAGATGTCAGCTGAAAAGAAGATATCATTTCTTGTTCCAGTAAGCACTTTATACCTAATCAAAAAGATAATGCTTGGAGTATGTGTGTGTGTGTGCGCACGCGCGCACACACACACACACACAGCTTTATTTGTGTATATGTCTGTTAACACAAAATTTTCCCTCCAATGCAGCAGGCATGTAAAAATATGTTATTGCTGAAGCAGGACAGGAGCTGCATAGGAAGCATTTCAAAGAGCAATTTCATCTCACAAGTTTTAAAACTTGTGCTGTTAGAAAGAAAACTCTCAGAAGAAGTCTGCCTGAAAGTCCGCCTAAAGAATGACGGTTCCAATTTAAAATAAGGGGTTTCAAATTGAGAAGAATGTGGTTGGAAGCAGTTTAGTGTCATATGCTTGTCTGTCAGAGCTTTCTGAAAACCAGCACTGGGTTTGCTAAACATTTCTCTCTTCCATACAATTTTAAAAAGGCAATAACTCTCCAACTAGAGCTCTAATAGAGTTTGGAGAAGTTACTTTTGGGACTACAAGTCCCAGCACCCCATCATTATGGTCATTAGGCACTGTAGTTGAAAAGTAACTTCTTCAAAATCTGAGTTCCATTCAAATATTCTCAAAAATGGGTAGGATCATCATGTGGAGAGTGGCAATAAGGACTGTGCTTTCTGGCTGCATATCTGGCCTCTGTGATGTGGTATAACAACCATCTTCACATATCCAACGGGCTGTTACTGCAGTCTAGGCCTACCGGGAGATAGCACCCGATATCATTTTGATATCAAACAATTCGGCCTTCCCCTGCCACCCTGCTCCACGTGTTTGCGAGGCCACCGGACAAGCACGCGAACAGGCACGGCCGATAATCGCTGGACATTCCATTCTCCACCCAAGCAGGCCAGACACAGCCGCTGCGTTGCTTCAGGGACCTCTCCAGCAAACACCTCATTACATATGCGTGATACTAACAAAAGCTTCCTGCCCCGAGCAGGTTACTGGACAAACGTTATGCTGTCCACTGGTAAGCGCTGCGTATTTGCATACTGGCCACACTATTGTTAATTCGGCTCTGATTCCATCATGCAAAGTTGTGACCTTTCCGAGACATTGTCTCGCACCCAAAACTCATTGTTTTCCCGAGTAAGGCATAGCCTGTAGTCCCAGTTCACTCTATAAAAACTCCTGATTCCAAGACCTTCCTTGGATCACTCCTGAGTTCCATCCCGCCTTGCTGCTGCTTTGCTTGGCGAGCCTTCCCCTCAGCTCCAGTAGCTGAGACCGCAGCAACCTCGGATCACTCCTGAGTTTCATCCCGTCTTGTTGCTGCGTTGCTTGGTGAGCTCCCCTCAGCTAATCGAGCTGAGCTTCTTCTCTGCACCCCCGGCTTCCCTCCTGAGGTCCAGGATGACAAGACAGGCGTCGTATCACCCATTTTCCTCTGAAAGTCCCTATCCTTAATTCAACCTCTAATTTCTTAGCTAGCTGTGTGATTGTGGTGTCTTTAATATTTGTTTGTATCCAATAAAACATCATTTTATTACTTTAAACCCAACTGGCTGCTTGATTGACCAGACCCTGTAGATGCTGGCTTGCAAGATCCTGCTAAGTTACCCTACCTCTAGCTAGCTTAAGTGAGTGCTCCAGTAATTTTCCCCCAAATTGTGTTTTATTGTTTGGTTATTTAGGTGTCCCTCCCGGGACCCCCAGTAAACAGGGTAACAGGGCTGTCATGTGGAAGATGAAGTGAGTTTGTTTTCTCCTGCTCCAGAGGATAGGACCCGAACCAAGATGGTTTGCAAATTTCAAGGTCTGTATCTCGGGGCCTGGACTCAACAAGCTGGACCCAACAAGCTGGGGAGGGAGACAATATTATTCAGGGCAAGGACTTGGCGAGTGCAGGGGGAAAGGCCCAAGTAGTACAAGCAGCCAGTGGTGGGAGGAGGAAAAACTATAGTACAGGACTTGCAGGAAGGGCCCGGGGACTTAAGTGTCTCTACACTAATGCATGGAGTATGGGAAACAAACAAGATGAACTTGAACTCCTAGTACAACAAAATAAATACGATTTGATAGGCATCACTGAGACCTGGTGGGATGAGTCTCATGACTGGAATATAGGAATAGATGGGTACAGCCTATTTTGTAAAAATAGACCAAACAAGAAAGGAGGAGGAGCAGCCTTGTATGTCAAGGATGTTTTCACCTGTGAAGAGGTCCGTGACTTAAATCCAGAAAGCCAGGTTGAGAGCAGCTGGGTAAGAATTAAGGGAGCGAGAAACAATAGGGATATTCGGGTGGGGGTTTACTACAGACCTCCAACCCAGACTGAGGACTTTGATGACGCCTTCCTCAACCAAATGACTGCATATTCAAAAAGGAGAGATACAGTAATAATGGGAGATTTCAATTACCCGGATATATGTTGGCAGTCAAATTCTGTCAAGACAGCAAGGTCCAGCAAGTTTCTTGCTTTTCTTGCAGACAATTTCAGGGTCCAGAAGGTGGAAGAGGTGACAAGGGGATCAAATATTCTAGATCTGATCCCGACCAACAGGGATGACCTTGTAAATGAGGTAGAAGTGGTTGGATCTTTAGAGGGGAGTGACCATGCCTATTGGAATTTGGCATTCAGTGGGAAGGAGAAGATAAGTGTAGCCAGACACTCACCTTAGATTTTAAAAAAGCAGACTTCTGTAAACTTAAGGAGCTCTTGGCTGGAATTCCATGGTCAAGAATAGTGAAAGGGAAAGGAGTTCAGGAGGCATGGGAGTTCCTTAAAAGGGAGATACTGAAGGCACAGGCTAAAACTGTGCCAATATGAAGGAAAAATGGAAGGCATCTGAAGCAACTAGAATGGTTGACTAAGGAACTCTCCGCTGAGCTAAGTGTTAAGAGAAACATGTATAGAAAATGGAAGAAGGGGGAAACCACCAAAGAAGAATTTAAGTAAGTAGCCAGGAGATGTAGGGAGGAGGTCAGAAAGGCTAAAGCACAGAATGAACTTAGGCTGGCCAGAGACATTAAAAACAATAAAAAGGGCTTTTTAAAATATGTCCGCAGCAAAAGAAAAAAGAAGGAGACGATAGGGTTGCTGCGCAGAAAAGATGGCGAATTACTAACAGGGGGAAGAAAAAGACAGAACTACTTAACACCTTCTTTGCTTCAGTTTTTTCGCAGAAGGATACAAGTACTCAACCTGGTGGTTGGAGAGCAGGTGAGGAAGTGGGGGAAATGCGGCACATAATAGGTAGAGAGGTGGTACAGGAATACCTGTCCACACTGGATGAATTCAAGTCTCCCGGGCCAGAGGAATTGCATCCTAGGATATGAAAAGAACTGGCAGAGGTCATTTTGGAACCACTTGCGATAATCTTTGAGAAATCTTGGAGGACAGGAGAAGTTCCAGCAGACTGGAAGAAGGCAAATGTTGTCCCCATCTTCAAGAAGGGAAAAAAGAGGACCCAAATAATTATCGCCCAGTCAGCCTGACATCAGTACCCGGAAAGATCCTGGAGCAGATCATTAAGGAGTTAGTTTCTAATCACATAGAAAGCAACGCGGTAATCACGAGAAGTCAACATGGATTTCCCAAAAATAAGTCATGCCAGACTAATCTTATCTCTTTTTTTGATAGAGTTACTAGCTTGATAGATGAAGGGAATGCTGTGGATGTAGCATATCTTGATTTCAGTAAGGCCTTTGACAAAGTCCCCCATGACATACTTGCAAAGAAGCTAGTAAAATGTGGGCTGGACAGGGCTACTGTTAGATGGATTTGTAATTGGTTGACTGACCGAACCCAAAGGGTGATCATGAATGGCTGCTTTTCACCCTGGGGAGAAGTGACTAGTGGGGTGCCACACGGTTCTGTCCTGGGCCCAGTGCTGTTCAATATTTTTATCAATTACTTGGATGGAGGAATAGAGGGCATGCTCATCAAATTTGCAGATGACACCAAATTGGGAGGGGTTGCTAATACGCCAGAGAACAGGATCAAAATTCAAAAAGACCTGGATAGATTGGAGAGCTGGGTCAAGGCTAACAAAATGAAATTCAACAGAGAGAAGTGTAAGGTCCTACACTTAGGTAGAAAAAATGGAATACAGAAATATAGGATGGGGGACACATGGCTGGATAGCAGTATGCGTGAAAGGGATCTAGGAGTCTTCATAGACCACAAGCTGAACATGAGTCAGCGGTGTGATCCGGCAGCCAAGAAAGCCAATGCAATTCTCGGCTGCATCAATAGGAGTATGGTGTCTAGATCGAGGGAGGTACTGGTACCATTCTACTCTGCTTTGGTTAGACCTCCTCTTGAATACTGTGTCCAGTTCTGGGCACTCCAATTCAAGAAGGACATGGTCAAGCTGGAGCAAGTCCAGAGGAGGGCGACCAAAATGGTGAGAGGCCTGGAAGCCATGCCCTATGAGGATAGACTTAGAGAGCTGGGTATGTTTAGTCTGCAGAAGAGAAGGTTAAGAGGGGACATGATAGCCATGTTTAAATATTTGAAGGGATGCCATGTAGAGGAGGGAGTGGGCTTGTTTTCTGCTGCTCCAGAGACTAGGACAAGGAACAATGGATTCAAGCTGCAGGAAAGGAGATTCCACCTGAACCTCAGGAAGAACTTCCTGACAGTCAGGGCTGTCCGGCAGTGGAATATGCTGCCTCGGAGTGTAGTGGAGTCTCCTTCTTTGGAAGTTTTTAAGCAGAGGCTGGATGGCCATCTGTTGGGAGTGCTTTGAGGGTGTTCCTGCATGGCAGGGGGTTGGACTGGATGGCCCGTGGGGTCTCTTCCAAGTCTACATTTCTATGATTCTATGACTCCTTTCTCTAATCTTTGAGTGAGGTGATACCCTAAGAGTGAAGTTTGTTGCCCAGCATCATGGCCCAAATTAGCAGAGCAGCATGAGGAAGGCATTAAGAAACGCAAGGTTGATTTCAGCAGTAGAAATAGGTTCATACTTGGTCAAGGTTGAAAGTGAGACAAAAACACATTTCCCAGTGTCCACCTTATATACACTAAACAGGCGGATTTCGTCATGTAAACATGCAGGAAACTATTAACACTTAGCTCAAATCACATCCTCTTTGTCTGTCATCTATCAATATTTCCAAACTGTCTCAATCTGTCCCGGAGATTGGTGTTCTATATTCTGATCTGGTTATCATTTTCAGATAGCGTGTGAAATTTAATCAACAAGAACTCGGGTGTTCGTTTACTTCAAACAGTCTGTTACTTTAAACGGTTGTAAATCAAGGAGGAAGCTCCTTTTCTCACCTATGTGTTAAAATACAGAATGCAGGTGAGGGTTATCTTATTAGCCTATGTGACCTTCTTGCTTCCAGGGAATGGACATCTCTTGACCCTAATTCCAGATTGGAAAAAGGGAGTTTCTAACTTAGAGAGTAAGGGCTTCATTGTTATCTTTTTTCATCATGGGGGAGGGGGAATCTCAGGACAAGAGTGCTCCCTTGAAAAGTATGTGTGTGTGTGTGTGTGTGTGTGTGTGTGTGTGTGTGTGTATGTGTATATTCCCCTAACCTGTCAGATAAGTGGGAGAAGCCTACACACACATGCACGCACACACACATGCACAGATTTCATGGCAGTGCTCTTATTCTGAGATACTTCCCCCTGAAGACTGGAGTCTCCAAGCCAGGTCCTGAGATCTGGGAACCCTAATGGGGAAACTTCCTTTTCCCCTATTATATACATGTAGTTTCTGGGTATATAGAAGCTGTTTTCAGATATGTGAAGTCTCCTTCATTCATTCAGTGAACACCTGTAAGGAGAGAAGGATGTGTCATCACAAATGGCTTAGCTCTATGCATTTTTCAGATGGGCAGCATGAATGTCTGAAAAAAGATGGAGAGGACCAATAGTTGTGGGTTGGAAAGCGGTTGGGCAAATTGTTGGGCTCTTGATCCCCCCACCATCTCTCATTCACAGTACCTTTATTCAGTTAACAAAATAGCTTTTGGTTTATCATCCCATTTCCACGGTTGGAGTAATAAAACCCTTTAGGTTTAATATGTTGTGTTAAGGGTTTTGCATATTCACTCAGGCTCACAACTGAAGCTGGGAAATTGCAACTCTTAAGGGTCACACAGCAGATACGCCATTCAGAAAATATGAATGTGATATAGTATCCAGAGTGTGGCAAGCAGCAGTGTTGTTGCTGTTTGGGAGCAATGGAAGGATGTGGAAATCTTTCAGTATTGATTTTGTTGTGGTTGCCTGAAGCTCAGTGGCATTTTTCTCCCATCTTTGTCTCATATCTGATAGCAAGTTTTTTTTCTACAAATTGTAAAACACATTTTTTGCTAATCAGTGCATTTTTTTGCAGGGGTGTTAAACTCAATTGCATCTTTGGCTGCATCAGCATTATGGTTGCCCTCAAAGGGCCAGTTGTATCTGTAAGATACTGTAAGAAATCTGTAAGATTTCTGTCCCCTCCCCCGTGTGGCTCTTTCTACTCCCCCCATGGCTCTTTTTGCCCCCCTGCCCCTTTCTGTACCTGATGAGCCTGATCCCCACATTGCGGGCCCCTGACTGCTGGTATTCTGAAGAGGGCTCAGCAGCCAGCACTTGCGATCTACTTCTGACTGCTCCTCTGTCCAACTCTTGCGAGCTGTGTGGAATGTTGCCATAGTAACCCACAGCAATGCTCTGACAGTGAGACTTGGATATAGAAGCAGTCAGAAGTAGAAGTAGATTGTGAATGCTGACTGCTGGGCCCCTCTTCAGAATACCAGCAGCTGGGGGCCCACAATATGGGGATCAGGCTCACCAGGTGCGGAGAGTGCCACAGCTGCAGGAGAGGTGTGAGGACCACATGAAATGGACTGGTGGGCCGCATTCGGCCCACAAGCATTGTGTTTGACACATGTGATTTGTTTGTGCAACTCATCTTATTCACACAAGTTTTCCCCCATTGACTGAACTGTGCACATGCAGATTCAGCTAGCATCTTGTTAGTGACATATGCAGATGTAAGCTATGCTACTTACGCATAGTGATTTTTGGGGAGTGGGAACAAAGCATCACAATCATACTCTGCAGATAATAAGGTAAGCAGAGTTGTGCATACAGACCATTTCACATGGGGTCATGTATTAAAATACACAGAATGATGTGAGAATGCACATTACTTCTATGTATTGCCTTCGTACATTATGGATTTCAGTTGCATAATGGGGTGTTAGCCACTCTCATTGACCATTGATTCACATATGTTGTCATTATTCAGTAACTCTGCTGGTATTTGTTTAGGTTGCTCTTAAGCTGGTCAGCCATTCAATGTTTTCTTTTATGTACATTTTGGTCATTTGCATTTTAAAATATGTGTTTTGTTTTGTGTGTACTTTATTTCTTCAAAATGCCTGGTAAGCTTTGAATATTTAAGGAAGTGTCAAAATGCTACTTTTGGGGAGAGATGAGTTCCACAAAATTTCTTCCCATCTCAAGAGCTGAGTGGCTACCGGTGGCATAGTAATGGACCATAGTCTCTGATTTGTCTGTTCAATGGAATAGACATGTGGAGTCTATACAAGTGAAGCTGTAACGTAGCTGAAGCTACTGTTTTCCATACTCAATTGTCAGCTGAGGTCTGTTTGCAGACTTTAAAGCAAATAGCTGTGTTCTCACTCCAGACACCAGCGTTTGAATCCCCACCTGGCCATGGAAACGTACTGGGTTACCTCAGGGAAGTCACATTCTCTCAGCCTCAGAGAAAGGCAAAGGCAACAGATCTTGCCAAGAAAACCCTCATGATAGTTTCACCTTAGAGTCGCCTTAAATCGTTTTTCAAAGGGGAGAAACATGATGGCTAGAAGAACCTGACCATGTCAGCAGCACTTTGTTGTTGTGTGCATAACTTCTGAGAACCCTGAAGTGAGCCTATCACAATTTTTTTTTATTTTGGCAAGATTTTTTTCAGAGGGGGATTGCCTTTTGCCTTCCTCTGAGGCTGAGAGAATGTGATTTGCCCAGTCACCCAGTGTCTGAGCAGGGATTTGCATCTTAGGCCTTTTCCGCACTACACTCTTATAGCGCGATGATTCCACTTTCAACATCCTATGGAATCCTGGGGTTTGCAGTTTCGGGAGGGGCTGGCTGGCCCCTCCCGAAACTGCAAACCCCCGGATTCCATAGGATGTTGAAAGTGGAATGATCGCACTATAAGAGTGTAGTGTGGAACAGGTCTTAGTCTCCAGAAACCTTTAATAAATAAATACTTGAAAATTTAAATAAGTCTTTGACTATTTAAATCTAAATTTAGATATTGAATTAAGTCTGAGGGTCCCTGGCTAAAAATTATATTTGCAGGGGTTCCTCAGTAAAGAAAAGGTTAAAAACAACTGTTCTAGATGCAAACCAGAACTTGGGAAAGTTACTTTTTTTGGAGTGACCCTGCCAGCTGAGGCATTCTCGGTGAGGTAGTTCAAAAAGAAATAAAAGGATCTGGGTTTGAACTTAAATAATAATAATCATCATCATCCCATGTGAGTTCCATACTTGTTTTCTCAGAAGTAATATTCATGTTAGTCAATGGGATTTGTTCCTATGTAAATGACAACACAGCAATTTGCGGTTCTGATATAATTAATTTCAGTGATCAGTATAAGTCAAATAAAGAGAAAACACAGTGTGATACAACAACTGCAATTCACACAGTGACTTAATTCAGTTTTGAGATGCAGTAAGCAAGAAGTGAGGACCATAGCCCACCATAATATTCTCCATTTTGCTTGCCCTTTCTTGCTCAGTGAGTTTTGCCGTTTCAGCTATATCTTTTTCCAGTAATAGTTCAGCCAGTTGCACAAGTTATGTTAGAACTATGACATCTGTTAGCCACTGATATTTACCTGCCGCTAGGAAGTTCCAGATTATGTCAAAATTGCTGTTGCTCAGAATATCACTTCAATGGCCAAACAAAACATGAACAGTAATAGGATTAAAGGGGAGAAGGTCAGACATGGCTCTATATATTTCATGGAGCACCTGGATAAAATCAACTTTATGATTACTATATTTCCATCATTTCTTCTGTGTACTTTTATAGATTTTACATTTATAGATTTCAGTTTATTAACTTAAGGATCAATAGCAAAGTATTTTTTTTCCTTCCCTTTGAATAAGATGTGCAGATATAGCCTCCCCTTTTGAAAAAGAATTAAACTACCCTCTAAAATGGCAACTCCTACCATTTTTCTTTATGTATAACTGAAAGTTGTTTCCAGTGAAATTTTTTATAAGCCTATGGTCACTGGAGTGCAACTTGGAGGCCTCAGGAAGACAAGACTTCACTCCAAGCAGGGACAGCTGGTAGATCCACAGTGAAAGGCCCAGTGAATCTACTTCTAACTTTACATTTGTTCTTTCTGCAAATGGTCAGAGATGTATGGGAGTTCTCCTGACCCTATTCTGACATCCTGCAATCTATATAGGAGCTGTCCTGATCCTATTGTTACCACCCCTTGCATACCCCATCCTGAGGGATAGTGAAATTAGTATGAAATATTGTATAAAAATTGGTCACTTGTGGCTGAGAAACATGTGGCAAGTAGGACTCTGGCTGGATGCCTGGGCTAGGTCAGCATGGCCTCAGCATGGCCAGGTCATAAAGTCGAGAAGAGTTAAGTGAGAAAGCCCAGAGTGAATAGCCTTTCAGTAATCCTGTCAACAACTTGACACTTGAATACAATAGTCAATGAAACTGCCCAGGTGTGGCAGGCATTTCTTACCAAAACATTCCCCATTACCCAACCAAGACATTAAGAGGCTATCAGGACTCCCATCAATGTTTTGTCACCCAAAGTAAGACAATCAGTCCATTTTGGACCCCTTTTATTTACTCTGCCAGAGAGCAGTTAAGTCTTGCCCCTTCAGGGTGTGAAAAAGGGTATAAAACCCCAGCTGCAGCCCAGGTAATTTTGCAACATGGCAATACCCTAACATATTGGATGCCACACTGTAACACAGATCATAGTTCCTCCATGCTACCCTCAAACTTTCATGTTTGAGCCACCTCTCTTTGACCCTCCACTCCAGGACTGGTAAATATCCCCCTATATACCTGAAATCTCTCTCTATCCAACTTTTCTCTCCTTTCCATTTACTAGCCTTGTATGGTTTGTGAGACTGCTTGACTTCTTGCACATCTCTGTGAATCTCCCAATAAAACATTCCTTTGACACTCAATGGGTGTCTTGCAGTTAGTATTGGTATACACAGGTGAAAATGTCCTATAGTTATCCCCCTCTCACAGGCCTCCTTTTGAGCTAAACTTCCCCACCTTTTAAAGGAGACTCTGGCACTGCTGGAGGACCTCAAGTTTCCCCAGCTTTTGGGGTAATACTATCTTGACATCCTGCAACCTTTTCAACACCATACAACTTGGAGCACTTGCAAGAAGACTGGCAGTAACTCTATGAATGGATTTAGCACTTTTGCAGCAACAGAACTGGAAATCATCCAAAGCTAGAGAGAGCAAAGGACCTCCAATTTTAGAGGAAGAGAGCACACCTTGGATCCAGCTTCCAGGATCTGTGGAAAGATATATATCCTTCACATCTCCAACACTGAAGTGGAGGGAAAGGAAAAGATCAGGAATGCAACCAGGGTAGTTTCAGGGTGTAGTCATGGAGGGGCAAAATAAGGGTATTGATTCCCCCACAAATAAGAATTCTACCCTCCCAATGAAATTTTCCTTTGTTCCCCAATTTTCCAGCATTGCACTAATTTAAAACTTCTGGGAATATATTTTGTGCATCCAAAGAAAAGGGGCAAGTAAAGTAATGAAGGGTACAGTAGATGGAAGAGGTGTGAATGGTTTTCATCATCTCTGTCGTGTCCAGGGCAGAGCAGACAATTAATCAACAAGTGGCAGAGCAGGGCTACTCGCAAGACAAGAGCGGGGAAATGTCCAAACAGCATTCAGGTTCTGGAGCAAACTAATCCAAAGGGCAAATCAAAGTCATAGTCGAACAGGCAGAGGTTCAAGGTGATCCAGATACAAGAGAACACAACACAGGGCTTTACAACCTGAAAGATCAGTTGCTGACCCTGAAAGGAAAGGGCCAGCTGAAAACCTTTTCTCTACTGAGGCTGTCACCACAGGTGTTTCTGATGTTGTCTCTCTTGCATAGTAAGCGTCTGTGTTGTCTCATCCTCCAATATTTGTTCCCCTTGCTGAGACCCCTGGTGTTGTTTGTTATCTTCTCCTGAGCAAGCTTCTGGGGAAACTGCTGCCTCTGGGGAAACTTGGCCTAGGATTCAGAATCCTCCTCCTCACTGCCAGGGTCTCCAAGGCAGGGCACGGCAGTCTCACTCTCTGTAATGCTAGACATGTGGAGACTGAAGGAAAATGTCAATGGAGGAGTCAAGAGTTCTTATTTGAGAGTGAATTGCCCTCATTTTGACCCTCCTGCATAACTACACCGCTAGGTAGATTTACTGTTTTGATCATGTGGAAGTACTGCTTACCTGACCCCCAACACCCTTCCCAACCAGCAGGCAATGCAAGGTGTATTTTGACCTTGCAAGGGATGAGGTTGGATCAGCTTCCTAGGCTTTACCTCAGGTGACCTATCCACTACCACATCTGTTACCTCAAAATGTGGGTGACTCAAGGGTCCAGCAGTGATGCTAGTATTTCCTTGAAATAGTAGGGAATATTAGCTCAAAAGAGGAGGCCTGAGATTGGGGGGTAGCCTTACAAGATCTTTTACACATATGTCTACCAGTACTAGTGCAAGGAAGAACCAGCCGGAGATCCAAAATAAGCTTATTTGTTTTATTGGGGGAATTGCAACCACACACACAAGATTCAAGAAGTCATGCAATCACACAAGCCTAACTCAAGGAAAAGGGAGGAAAGTTTTAGATAGCAAGATTTTAGGACAAAATGGGTGATATTTTACCAATCCAGAAGAGCAGTGAAGAAGCAGCGATGAGGCTTAGACACGAGTCTTAAGACATTACACAAATGTGAATTGAAACAGCAGAGTGGTGATTAGCAATTGGTGTACTGTGAGCTGACTAGCTAAAAACTGGGGTTTAAATACTCTATTTCTGACTGGAGGGCTAAGGTGTTAGCAAAGTAAACAATGGAGTCTGGAGAGTGAACAATGGAGTCCAGAATGATTTAATGGCCTTAGCATTAGGTGACAAAGAGCTAATGGTAGTCCTGATAATTCAGTACTTGTTTGACAGATGTGGGGATAAAAGAGAAAGTTGCTTGGTTAGGGGGAGAGGAGTTAAGAAAATCAACTATCTTGTGGGAATCTTCCTGATGCTATTGTCTCTAAGAGGGTGAATCAGCAGAGATTAACTGCAAGCCCATTCTTGCTAGAGTTTTCCAGTGATTTCCTGACTATGACCTGGCTATGCCTGGAGGTCTCTTCTGACCTTATTTGCAATGCACATGTTTGGCCGGTCATTTCCTTTTATCATGCATGGCCATACAGCCACAGCAGTGTATATTTTATAATTATGTCAATTAATATATTTTGCCAATTAAATCATATTTCATAATATTTCAATTCCATATCAAAGTGTGGGGCTGTACGGCTTCCTAACTCATCCACCCCACTGAGACTTTGCATTCATAGAATCAGAGAAAAAGAGATGCAAGGACACACAAGGGCCATCTAGTCCAACCTCCTGCTATGCAAAGAAAGCACAACTATAGCACTCCTGGGAGAATGCTAGCCTGTGTTTAACCCCCTATCCCACCCCAGAAAGTGAGCTTATCACTCCAAAGAAGGAGTGTCTTTGGATTCAAAGAATCCAAACCCCTCCCAGCTCCCAACTCCACCTCAACCTTCAGAAAACATAATGCATGTCTTGGAGCATTGCCATAAAGAATGTAACCCATTTTATAAAAATCCAGAGGAATATCTTTCCTCCCTTGCTTCCAGTCTGCCAGGAGGAAACTAGTAGGATTTTGGAGACATGGGATGCTCTGAGCTTGGGAAGCTCCTACTACTGGGACAGGATTCCTTTTTCCAGGCTGCCATCCAATAGCTACTTACCTGAAAATAAATTTCACTGAATTCAATAGGACTTACTTTGGAGGATGGCTGTGTAAGTCTTTATAAAGTTGATTAGTTACAAGTAGACACCAAAGGTCTTGCAAAGTATTTTTTTTTATTTCAGAGGAGCTTTCATGATCTTATCTCACCAAACGATAGGAAAAACAGTGGACATTCTTAAAATCTCAGAACAGCAAAGAGAGAAGCAGGCCTCCAGTTGGTGTTTCCAAACAATAAGGTATTATGTGAAAAATTAACCCCAACAGTCAAAGGTCTTCAAGACAAAAAATTCTCATTTGTCTTATTTTGTGTTAGTTAAAGGAACTCACTCAATAATGTACCTCAAATACACATCTTGAGAAGAGGAGAGACAGAATACTGAGCTTTGAGTTCCAGAAGGTTAGAAACATTTGGGGTTCAGCGTATTTCTTTTTGGAGTGTGTATCTATGGTCACTGTAAGTCAAAGTTGACTTGATAGCAGTCAATAGCAACAACAATCTATGGTGTATTCACATGACACAATTATAGCAGCTTTATATCATTTTTAACTGCCATAGCTCCATCCTATGGAATGCTGGGAACTGTAGTTTGGAGATGTAATAGAACTCTCTGTAGAGAGCCCTAGTCTAGCCTTGTCTGTTTTGACCCTAACACTGCTCTATAGCATATGCAAATTAGAATTTGGGTTAAATGAACACTGTTCACTGTATTTAATGAACAGTTTAATGGCTTTACAGCAACAGCTACAAAAAATCTTCTCCTATTCATTTATATTCCTCTCTTTCACTCTCAGTTGGCTTTGTGTGCCCTCACACACTTTATATGTTTGCAGATTTTATTAACTAAATCATATCCTAATATTGCTCTCTCAGTTGACTGAGATTACCCATGTGACCAACTGTAGAAGAATTGCCCTCATTTTCAGTCAATATTGCTTCCTCTCACTGCCATTATCCTAGAGTCAAATTAGATCAGTCAAATTAGATCAGACAGTGTAGTGTGGCATAATTCAGATCACCATGTGACCCCTGGTTGGTTGAGATCACCCATGCAGGTAGTCTTGGAAAAAGAAAGAAGCAGTATATAGAAGGATAAAAAGTGGGGTTGCAATTTGCAGCACTAGCAATCTGGGGAAAAAACACACAAAAGGATTTTAAAATTGCATTTTAAAAAAATATTTTCACAATTAAAATGTTTTTGCCCCCAAAGACCTCTGTGTTTCCTCCTTGAAAGCATTACGTTCAGCTCAGAAATCAAAGCAGAAGAATATTCAAGGCAGTACTAGCTGGTATCTTGACTACAAGGATGAAATATTGCGAGGATCTTTGCCTTTTATCAGTGTCTGTTTTGAAAACATGGCATGCTCTGCCTGTGCTTTGTCTGTGGTTATGTCTTTTTATAAATAGGCTCATAAGTGTTGAGGGCACAGCAGGAGATACAGCTCAGCATGCTGTACGACTCAGTGGGGGTCCCTCTCATTCTTTCTGGCTCCAATTTCCGATGGTGAGGGTTTGCTGTCATGGTGACAACTCTACTCATCATCTGGGTTTTTATTTCTCTCCCGTCCCCTGCCCCAAGAGAATATTAGCAAAGTTATAACAATAACTTACCTCCAGGGCGAGGGGCTGGAAAGAACCTACACAGAGATAAACTCATGTTGTTGGTGAGGGTTGCCTCAAGCAGAGACCTTGTGTCAGCAAAACAACCAGTGCTGTTTTATGCCTGCTAGAGACTCATTCCAAGGGCAGCTTCTTCTGAGCATCAACAGGCCTTCTGAAAACAGCAGGCTATCCCCTTTTAGAAGAGGAGATGATGAGTGGAAGTCCTGCTAGAACTGGGTCTTGGGGGTTTTTTTGGTAGCTATTTTATCCAAGGTGGGAGAGCCCTGGGAACTTTCCATAAAACATGATGCGAGGGAGAGACAAAGGACCCTTTCAGGCTATTCAATTGCAGCACTATGATTTCAATCGAACTACCATGGGAAAATAATATGGAAGCCTGGGTTTTGCAGTCTGATGAGATACTAGAGCTCTTTGACTGAGGGTTCTAATTACCACTCTCTAAATACTTGGATGGGGGACCACCAAAGGATGATAGGTATTGTAGACTATTTTTCAAAGGAAGGTAATGACAAAAGCACTACTGAGTATTCCTTGCCTAAGGAAACCCTACAAAATGTACTGTAAGTCAACAAGCAATTTGAAGGTACACACTCCCACACACAGAAAACTGCAATCCCCTGGATTCCATAGGACGTTGTCATGACAGTTAAAATGGAATCATACTATTAGAATTTATAGTGTGGAAGAACTCCAAGTATAAAAGAGATGTACTCGTACACTTGTGGCCATGCCCTCCCCAGAAGAAACGATGACTCCCTATGTCCAGCAGAGAGTGCCAGGATGCCTCACATGAGGGGGAGAGCAAGAGGCCATATAAGGCCAGCTTGCCCTCCACATGGCCTCACCCTCAGTGCAGTATGAGAGCGATCTGGTCGCCTTGGGACTGGGTAGGTAGCAGAGGAGGAGACAAGTCTCTGGTGTACACCTTTCGCACCCCCTTGGGTGTAGGGTAACATTTTGTAACCTCCTCTTTAGGGTCTTGGGACTTAGGGGATGAGGAAGGAGACTACACTTGAGGTTTACTCAGAGCATGAGCAATCACGTATAGAATTCTGGAACTTTGGTGGGAGTCTACTGGGTTGACCTTCCAATCAAGGGTGACTGGGGAGCAACCCAGAAGGAATGGATTGCCCACAGTGCCCAGGTGTTTCTCCCAAGAGTAGGTCAAGGATGTCGTCACAGGGATGACACCTGGCCTTGGCTGGTCCCAAATCTGGCTCCTCCTCCTATGTTGCTCACATCAAGGCCAATGCATAAATTAGTCAAATAAAATGGTCCTTATTACCCCAGTGTCTTGTGTCTGATCTCGTTATTCTGGGGTTGGGCAGCAAAGGCTGGCATCTTGTTAGTTATCATGACATACCTTAGACTTACAACCATGTAACTGTTCCTATTCACGTTTATGACTGTGGTACCATTGCCACAATTGTAAATGCCTCTGAAACCCATCTTAAAAGCCAGTCAATCATCTTGTGTAACAGAGTTATGTGGCACTGGAGAATCAGGTGCTTCAAGATGACATGACTAGCCACTTCCTAACAGTGATCAATGGTGCAAGGAGCAGAAGCAGGAACTCCTGTCACAACTTGTTGGTGCATTGTCACTTGGTGGTGGGAAGGGGCTGGTCATATCATCCCACAGTGCCCTGCTCATCAGCATTATCGGATGGCTGATTGCCTTTTAAGGTGGGTCTCAGCAGGACATATCAGGAAATGGAAAGTAGCTACATTGGAATCAGACTTATAGAGTTGGAAGAGACCACAACAGCCATTGAGTCCAACCCCTGCCATGCAGGAACACACACTCAAAGCACCCCCAGCAAATGGACACCCAGACCCTGTTTAAAAACCTCCAAAGAAGGCGACTCTGTCACACTCCATTATTGTTACTATCTTTCTGATCTTGGCCAAAGACTTTCCCACCAGAAATTGACTCAACACATTTTGTCTGACAGATATTTATATGGCCATTTTCAGGGGCTGTTTAAAAAAAAAAAAAAAAAAGAGAATGATTTATGCTTCTTAGTCACTTCAAACCAGACATGAACTGAACAAGCACAGAAGTTGCATCTGCATATGTGGCTCATGTTAACTTGTACATCAAATAGAATCCATGGAAATTAATACAGTAAACCAAATCAAATGCATACGTGCAAGATAAGAAACTCTATACACTTACAAAATATTTAAAAAGTGCCCTGCATGAATTTTACAAAGATGTGTCACCAGAACAACCAAATGTCAACTGATAATGTTCAAAATAGATGTTGAAGCTGTACAATCAATCTGAGAGATTCCCCCCCCCACCAATCAGGACATGATTATGTAAGAGACTGTGAGAAAGATCTGAATCATTTCTAATGTGAGAGAACAGCTACTGAACATTTCTTTCAATAGGGAGATTCAGATGAACTCAGCTCCTTGATCTGTCTTTTACATGTGTCATATTGATATGTTAGATTTTAAAGTGCACAGTGTATTCTTTAAAATACAATGTTTGAAGCAGGTGTGTGTATGTGTGAGTGAATAATAATAAAAAATCATAGACTCTTAGGGCTGGAAGGGATCACAAGGGCCATCTAGCCTTCCATGTAAAATCACAACTTCTGTTTAAAGAACTCAAAAGAAGGAGAGTCTGCCCCCTCTAAGGCATCTGTTCCACTGTTGAGGAGCTCTTACAGTAAAAAAAAGTTCTACCTAGTGTTTAAGTGGAATCTTTTTTCTTATAATCTGAATCCATTGGCTCATGTTCTAGTTTCTGGAGCAGCAGGTAACCAGTGAGGTAGACCTCAGTTGATTGACTTGGACTCAAGTCAGAGTTAAGTCACTTCAGTGACTCAACTTGGACTTGACTCAGCAATAAATGATGCACTGACTCAACTCTTGCATGGCTTTTTAGGTGGGTCTCAGCAGGACATATCAGGAAATGGAAAGTAGCTACATTGGAATCATGGAATCATTGAATTATAGAGTCAGAAGAGAACACAATGGCCATTGAGTCCAACCCCCTGCCATGCAGGAACACACACTCAAAGCATAGCAGGGGGTTGGACTGGATGGCCCCTGTGGTCTCTTCTAATTCTATGAATCTATGACTCGATTTGACTCAGCTTGACTCCTGACTTGTATATTTTTAGGCACTACCTTGCTGCCCTTGGTTCAGTAACATACGACATTCATCCAGAAACTTTACAACACTTCCATTTCTTTTTTTTGCCTACTGATCACATGATGATCTGTCTCAAGCCCAAATGCAGGCACATTTCTCAGAGGGAAACAGCAGATGGTTAAGACAATGGGCTTGAGGTAGTGTTGAGGTCTGCTCAGCCGCCTGTCCCCACTACATATAGAAGCTTTCTAAAACTTTTCCTGAGAGCAGAAGGCAAAACTTTTCCCCGTGGTGCAGGGTGCATATCTCAGAGGGGAACAGAAAATGTGTTAGGCAATAGGCTTGAAGAGGAAGGATCTTTCTTTCTAAAGCTTTTGGAAATTCAGTAGTGGGGAATAAGAAGGATCCTATTCCTCACTTCTGAAAAACCTCCAGCTTTGCAAATGGGAAGTAAGAAGGATCCTCCTATTCCTCACTTCTGAAGCTGCAGATGGCAAAATTGCAAATGTGGAGGGCTCAGCCTACATAAATTGTTAAACTGGCTTTATTTAACCCTGTCAAGAAATTCTGGAATATAAATTGGGATATAAAGTTGTCTTCCAGAGTTAAGACTTGACTTGCAAGTATCTTGCAAGGACTTGAGACCTGAGGGTAGAGACTTGAGACTTGACTTGAGACTTGGAGTAAAAGATTTAAATACATCACTACAGGTGTCATGCCCTGCCTTGGAGACTGTGGCAGCGAGGAGGAGGTTTCTGACTCTGAGGCAGAGGCTTCCCCAGAGGCTGAAGTGTCCCCAGAAGCTGGTCCAAAGGAAGATAATACAAGGGCCTGAGCCAGGGGAACAAATAGAGGAAGACATAGCTGACACACCTACCTTGCAGCAGAGACGCCGTGAAAGATAGGGCTTGTGTTGCATTGTGTAGTAAGTGAGCCCTATTGAGGGAACACCTGTGGCAACAGCAGCCATAGATAAAAGAGGGCTCCAGCTGGCCTTTCCTTCCAGGGTCAGCAACTGGTTTCTTTGACCCTTAAAGTCTGTGCTATGCTCTTGGATCTGGTTGTCTTTTATATATATATATATATAATTTTTATTATTTTCAAAATACATAAAGGCATATATTGACATGAATATATATATCATTATTATAACTCTTCTATTCACCCCCACTTCTGTATATCAAATGATTCCAGTTGAATCTATCTTCCCTTTATACGTATCTTATCAAATACCAATATACTCAATCCACAGACATTTACAGATTTAGCCAAAGCATTACCCTTTTCCATTCTCTTTCAAAATTTTGAACCATTTTGTTCTTAAGGGAGTTAGCTAATTTTTCAGTCTCTACCATATCTAACATTTTTATTTTCCATTCATCTAATTGAATGTCTGTTTTATCTTTCCAATGTTGTGCATATGTCAGCAGTGCTGCTGTGATCAAATACAATAATATCTTCTGTTGTTTTCTAATCTCCTGGTTCTGACCTAATATATTCAATAAATAAAATTCTGGTACCATTTCAAAATTAACTTTGGAAATTTTTTGAATTTCATCATGAATTCCCTTCCAAAATTTCTTAGCCTTAGAACAAGTCCACCACATATGAAAAAAAGTCCCCACCTCTTCCCCATATTTCCAGTACTTCGCATTCTGGTTTTTTTTTTTGAAGTCTATCTGGAGTCATATACCAACTATGTAACATTTTGTAATAATTTTCTCTTAAATTTAAATTTGGAGTGAATTTTATATCCGTTTTTCATACTTTTTCCCACGCGTCTAACCTGATTGACAACCTATATTTTGGGCCCACTTAATCATTGACTCAGATTCAAAGTCCCCTTTTAATAATAATTTGTAAAGCTTCAAGATTCTCTTCTTTTGGTGTTCTTTCAACAGTTGATCTAGTTCATTTTCTTGTCTTTCAAAACCATATAATTTTTGGCCCATTTTGTACCTTTCTTTCAACTGGTGCCAAGGGAATCAGTTTAGCTCACGACATTCAGCTTTTAACTCTTCTATTGACTTCATTTTTGGATTGTCTCTTTCCCATGTTATTATATCTTGATAAGTCAGAAACTTTCCATGCTTCATTGGTACAATCTTATAAGCTTCTTGAGGGGATGTCCAAATTGGGAATTTTATAGAATCACAGAATCATAGAGTTGGAAGAGACCACAGGGGCCATCCAGTCCAATCCCCTGCCATGCAGGATCACCCATCAAAGCATTCCCAACAGATGGCCATCCAGCCTCTGTTTAAAAACCTCAAAAGAAGGAGATGCCACTACACTCCAAGGCAGCAGATTCCACTGCCCAACAGCTCTGACCATCAGGAAGTTCTTCCTGAGGTTCAAGTGGAATCTCCTTTCCTGTAGCTTGAATCCATTGCTCCTTGTCCTAGTCTCTGGAGCAGCAGCAAACAAGCCCACTCCCTCCTCGACATGACATCCCTTCAAATATTTAAACATGGCTATCATGTCCCCTCTTAACCTTCTCTTCTGCAGACTAAACATACTCAGCTCCCTAAGCTGCTCCTCATAGGTCATGGCTTCCAGACCTTCACCATTTTGGTCACCCACCTCTAGACACATTCCAGCTTGTCAATATCCTTCTTGAATTGGGGTGCCCAGAACTGGACACAGTATTCCAAATGAGGCCTAACCAATGCAGAATAGAGTGGTACCATTACCTCCCTCGATCTAGACATCATACTCCTATTGATGCAACCAGGAATCACGTTGGCTTTCTTGGCTGCCGCAGCACACTGCTGACTCATGTTCAGCTTGTGATCTACCAAGATTCTTAGATCCCTTTCACACATACTGTTATGCAGCCACATGTTCCCCATCCTATATTTGTGCATTCTATTTTTTCTGCCGAAGTGTAGGACCTTACATTTCTCTCTGTTGAAATTCATTTTGTTAGGTTTGGCCCAGCTGTCCAATCTGTCCAGGTCATTTTGAATTTTGATCCTGTCCTCTGGCGTATTAGCAACCCCTCCCAATTTGGTTTCATCTGCAAATTTGATCAGCATGCCCTCTACTCCTTCATCCAAGTCATTGATGAAGATGTTAAATAGCACTGGGCCCAGGACAGAACACTGTGGCACCCCATCAGTCACTTCTCTCCAGGATGAAAAGCAGCCATTAGTGAGCACCCTTTGGGTTTGGTCAGTCAATCAATTACCAATCCACCTAACAGTAGCCCTGTCCAGCCCGCGTTTTACTAGCTTCTTTGCAAGGATGTCATGGGGAACTTTGTCAAAGGTCTTACTGAAGTCAAGATATGCTATATCTACAGCATTCCCTTCATCTATCAAGCTTGTAACCGTATCATAAAAAGAAATAAGATTAGTCTGGCATGAGTTATAGCAGTTCCCTGCCTTCAGGCTTACAATCTAATTAAGACATGACACAAAAGGAAAAGAGGATGGCAGTGTGGGAGAGGATTACATTTGGCAGATACTACTCTTCTTCTCTCCCTCCAAGGCCAGGGCAATGGCAGTTGGGATGGAGGGAGGGAGTTGTGGAGGGGAGCCAGGCCTGCTTTTCTTTCTCCCTGACTGGAATAGCAGCATCTCTTTAATCCTGCCATAGCACCCTGGCTCCCTCTCTTTCTTCTTATACAACTCTGCTTTCCCTTTATACACCTTAGTGTATAAAGGTCAAAATTCTCAATGGTTATTCAGAAGGATTGATGATCTGTGGTAGCGTGTTCCTATAAAATTAAAATGAAAGAAAAATACTCTGCTGAGGCAGAAATTATAAAAATAGAATGAAATCTTTATTAAAATGACAAACAGGGAAAAGGTATTGGGTATTACAAGTATATTCAAATAAAATAGAACTTCCGTAAAGATGTCTAACTAGTTTCTTCAGATCACCACAGTATTCAAGAACAGAACTTCACATACACAGACAAGCATTTGGCTCCCCTTAGCTTAGCACAAAAGTGTAATTCCCCAACTCAGGATCCCATTTTCTGACCCACTCAGAAGTGGTTTGGTTTCTTCTCTACCTCTCACTAGGTCACTGAGAAGATAACCTCTTTATTCAGACAACCCCCCTTGGTTGACTGAAGACTCTGACTTAAAACTCTCTCTAAGAATGCCACTGAAGGAAGCTAGGATCAAATTCACTTTCCCTATTTATATGCCTTCTGCCGTCTCACCCACAACCCTTCTCTGTGACTGCGCTCCTGTGTAGATCTGCAGGCTCGCACCAGCACGAGGCTGCAGATCTTCCGGGGGCGGCTTCTCAGCTGGAGAGCTTCACCGGTTGGTGGAGAGCCTCCACCAACCGGAAGCCTCTATTTTTATCCCCGGAGCAGTGTGTAGCGCGGGCATGTACTGCTCCGGATCAGTGTGGATCGCTGAAGGGTGTGCGCCAGTCTGGTGAGTAACAGACTGCCCCGTTTTCTTCCCAAAGTGTGAAAAAGCCCTATGTTTATCAACTTAGTCTTCTCTCCTCCAAGCAAAATATGCCCAGCTCTCTAAGTTGTTTCCCCTATGAGTTTTATAGCTTTACTCTTTGCATGTTCTAATACTGTGCTTGGGAGGTTGTGTTGCCAGGTGAAAAATAGGACAGGGATCCTATACCATTAATAGTTGTGTAGAAGGCCAAATTTTAGCAACTGTGAGATAAGCAGCACCCCTGGAATTCCCTCTTCTGCACAATCATTAAAGGTACAGGTGCCTTTTCTTTTATTTCACCTGGCAAACTTAATAGGAGTAGGCATTGTAATGCTTATGGGACTAAGTACCCTAAAGGCACCTATACACACACCTAGACATACTGTAATGTCTGGCTCAAGCTGCGGCTGATGAATCTGTTGCCACATGAGTGGCAAATCCACTTTTTGGTTTTAAGACTGCTTCACCCACAGCTGCTCTGGGTGGCATGGGAGCTCTTCCAGTGCTGGACTCTACCTCTTCACAGGCTCAGCAGCAGGATTGCTCTGTACAACCCACAGCAGCTGCAGTAGTTAAAATCAAGAACAAATGAACCATCCCTGGGTGGTGGATTAACTGGTTTCTCCTGCTGGGCTCTTCCTTTGACCATGAGCATTCATTAGAATGTTTGTAGAGATCCCCCACATGTATACATATAGGGTTCCCTCTGTGTGATCAGGAATTACTGAAATGTAAATTTCCCAATGGTGAAGAGACAATCCTCCACACATGACTGGACTGTGGGATATCTATAGACATTCTAAAGAATGCATATAAGTCATTGCAGACCCCGCTGTTGTGATACTGCTCTCCCCTGTGCATTTGCTGAATGTACAAAATAAAAATATGTATTAGTATTGCTTCAAGAATCTTTGAGTGTATCTACACACCAAAAGATGTTGAATCACCACCTATCTATCTGGCATGTGTTCTGGCTGAATATGTACTGCCCTGTTATCTGTACAGAAGTCTTATCTGCTTCTTTTCCCACCCTGTCCACAGAATTATAAGCAAATTGTTTCACATTCTTGTGTATAAATTGGAACCTGGAAGAAGCAATGTGATGTAGTGTGTAATCTTTTTGATGCTACAAGATGCATTTCTCTCTTGTTTCTTCCCTGATAAACATGACTGAGTGGCCTGGATACTCTAAAAGCATCAGATCCTCTCTGATCTTGGAAGCTAAGCAGGGTCAGCCCTGGATAGTATTTGGATGGGAAACTACCAATGAATACCAGATGCTGTAGGCTATATTTCAGAAGAAGGAATGGACAAAACCACCTCTGATAGTCCCAGCCTAAGAAAACCCTATGGAATTCATGGGGTTGCCATAAGTCGATAAGGCAGTGGTTCTCAACCTGTGGGTCCCCAGATGTTCATGGACTTCAGCTCCCAGAAGCCCTGAGCATTGACCATAGTGGCTGGGGCTTCTGGGAGCTGAAGTCCACGAACATCTGGGGACCCACAGGTTGAGAACCACTGCGATAAGGCGATTTGAAAGCTCATATATGTCCACACAAACATGACTGGCCTGGTGTCTGGGTTGAGATAGCCAGGATGAGGCAAATTTGCATCCCGAATTAGCACCTAAGTCACCAAAGACATCTGCTGATGGCTGTGCTAAGAATCTGTCAGATGAATTCATATGCTGGGCTGACTAGATACTTGAGTAAAGCACTCAGTTGAAAGGGATCTTGGCCTGGACAGTGGCATCAAACTTCAAAGCAATAAAGAGATACTAGTTGGGCTTTGGGAGCTCATTGAAAAGAATTGCCAGTGGACTGCAGAAGGTAGCCAATGCTTCCTTGAACTCTCTGTGTATGTTTCTCTCTCTCTCTCTCTCTCTCCCTCCCTTTCGCTGTGTGTGCAGAGATGTGTATATATAAACATTTTGTGAGAGGCTGGGAAAAGAAACAGATGAAGATGAAATGTTTAGGCAAGTCCACTCATTTTAGCCACATTTCCTATTGTGTGCATGCCCCCAGTTCCAGTTATGAAGGACTGGATCTCTCTATAATATCTCACACCATGTGTGTTTGTGTGTCAAGCTGATCTAGGTAAGAGGGCTACATGGGAGGAAGTGAAGGCATAGAGGGGAAGATAACTCAGGATGATAATGGACGGGAACTGGTTGATCTTCTTCTTTGCTCCCCTTGGCAACCACCCCTCCTCCACACCAAGGAATGAAAATTTTCAAAAGCACTGTAACACTCTGTGACTGAATTGACATAAGATTCTATGCATATTCTGCCGTCTGCCAGTTCTAACCACCCGCCAGGCAATTCTGTCTGTGCCTGCACATATTGTGCTTTGAGGTTGTCACTTTCTCAGAACAGACAATATCAGGTATCAATGTGTGCCATGTTGGATTCTCTGGCATCCCTGCACAGCTGTAGAAGTTTGATACTGCTTTTAAGTGTTTGATTCTACATTTCTGATTCTGGAGGTTTAGTTTGATGAGGTACATAGAATTCTCTGCCAGAGAGCTCTAGCACTGTAATTCAGGGGAGTTCTCCACAGCTGAAGGAAAAGAAAGCCAGGTACATAATCTGGCAACAACAAAGACCTGGAAAGGAAGCAGATCTGTCCCAGAAAGCTTTGCAGGAGAGATTGGGGTTGTCATTGGCCAGAGTAGACCAGAAAGCCAGAGACTTCCTGTCCCCAGACTTAAACCTTTGCATGCCTTTATGGTGGCCACTCCTAAATTTTGAAGCTCATCATTTCCTAAGGAAGCTAGGATGGCTCTCTCCGTATGGTCCTTCAGTTAACAAAGAAAAGATTTCTTTTCCAACAGGCTTTCGTGCCCTGTAACATTTCTCAGATGAAAACTGAGGCCATTTCTGCACTAGCCTATTATAGTGCTATTATTCCACTTTGAACATCTTATGGAATCTTGGGGTTTGCAGTTTAGGGAGGGGCCTTCTTTGAGGCCTTTGAGGCCCTTCCCTAAATTGCTAACCCCAGGATTCCTCAGGATGTTGAAAGTGGAGTAATAGCACTATAACAGGCTAGTGTGGAAATGGCCTGGGACACATGTAGCCAAGTAACATTAAAGTGTGGTCAAATCATTAATGAGGACAAACACACAAGTCAGGAGAGTCTGTGCCTGTTTGCTTTTGCCTGAATCTACAGGAAAGGGCAAGACTCTGTTCCCTTCTGTCCTGTCCTTCTGCTGAGTTCAATGAGTGGAAACTACTATTGCACTTTTGAGTTCAATTTGCAGCAATTAAAATAATCTGAGAACACAGGGGGAAAGCAGAGGAGCAGAGAGAAACTGGGACATTTTAAAGTTCCTGAGAAAGAGGGATGGCAGAGGATTAATCAGGACTGCCCCTGTGAAACTGGCACAGCTGGAGGGCATGGGCTTTTAGAAACTGATTGCAAGGGCTTTTATTAGTCCTGTTTTACTAACTTTTCTTTCTTCTTCCTTTCTTTCTTTTTTACAGATTTGTTTTAAACAGTTTTAATTTTCTGGATGGTTTAATTGCATTTTAATAATGACTTTTTGTCTGTCTTTACTGAAAACGTTGTATAGGTTTTAATTTTTGTAAAGTGCCTTGAGTCCCAGTTTTGAAAGGCCATGGTGTATAAATAAATTAATGATGATGATAATACTAATATTAATAATACTAAGAATACTACTGTTAATAATACTACTCTTCTATTAAGAATAATTCTTGCTACAATAATTAACAAAATCTTTTGCTTTCCCCTCATTGTTACCACCGTGAACTGGCCTGGCCTTTGGTAAACTTTAGATATCATTTGTGATATCACAGTTCGGTCCTGTTTTGCCACCAGCCAAGTGTTTGTGAGGCTGCCAAACAAGCACGAAGTTAGGCATGGCTATTATATGCTGACTCGTACTTGTTTACACCGAGGCAAGCCAGAAACTGCCAGATCTGCTTTAGGAGACCTCCTGAAACAAACACCCTTATTACAGATGCGCGTCAAAACAAAGACACCTCTGCCCCGCGTGGGCACCCTGGCGAGTTGGGTGCTCAACTGCCAAGCTAGCTGCATCTGCATACCGGCCATACTATTGTCAATTCGGACCTTAACTCAATCATGTAAATTCTGACCTTTCGGAGACATTGTCTCAAGCCCAAAACTCATTGTTTTTGCCCAAGACCAGACTAGCCCACGGTCATTCTTTCTCTGATAAAAACCCCCAGCCCCAAGAGCTCCTCAGATCTCTCGCTAGACTGCCCGTTTGTACTGCCTTGTTACCGCTTTGTTCTGCGAGCTCCCCTCGGCCCCCACGCCGAGTTTCCTTCTCTTCAATTGGACCTCTTCAGGACTACGAGAAAGGTGTCGTGTCACCCATTTTTCCCCCAAAACTCTCGTTTCCTATTTCTAGTTAGCTGTGTGGTTGTGTTTTTCTTGATAATTTGTCTGCTTGTTAATAAATATCATTGTTGCTACTTTAACTGTCTGACTGCTCACTGACCTGAACCTGTATACATAGGGTAAAAGATTCCCGCTAAGTTACCCTGCCTCTCGCTAGCTTAAGAGAGTGCTTGAGTTAATTTCCCCATCTTTGTTTGGTTTGTTTGATCATTTGGGTGCACCTCCTGGGACCCCCCATCTACAGGGTAACATCATGATGTAAAAAAAAAGGCAGAAAATAAAACCTCAATCAGCTATTGATCAATTACTTTCAAGATCATGGGTGAACAGTAACGTGCGTTGATGACAAAGACAAAATAAAATAGGCACCTGTGAAAATATAATGTCAAAGGGAAGCCTGGAGTCTGAGAGTCACCACTGCATAATTGCTGAAGTGCCTCACTTCACAGTGGGTTGTAAAATATGGAGAGAATTGTATGAGAGCAGGTTGTTGTTAGAAGACCCATGGTCCTTCCTAGATTGTTAAGGACTTTAAGGAGTTCCAAGGAAAGAATCAGCACTCTGAGTTATACTAGTAACCCCTGAAAATATTTCCTTTAGAGTACACCACTGTGATGTTTACAACTGGCATATCAATGGAAGGTTTGATGCTAGTGGTGGGGTGATCCTTCAGAGCTCCAGATACTGATGGCCATATGATTCCTACTCCTGACCTATGGATTCCCAGTTCTAGTCTATATACTGATAATCTGGGCTGGCAATCAGTATTTCTGTTACAGATTTGTAAACTAGAATTATGGATCTGTAACTGCACTGTGTTCAGTACGACTACCTAGTACTACTGTGAAACAATGTAAATGCCAACTCTGCTGTGATAATGGGGGTTCCCATTATCCAGGTAACAGAGCTGAAAGGAGATAGTTCTCCCTTCAGGCTTACAAAGAGTAAATGAGTGCTGGATTATGTTACATTTTACTGGGGGTCAGCACCACAAATCATCACAGGTCACAAGAGATAGTTGCCCAGTTAGGGGAAGAAAGGGGAGGACCTTTGAGATGCTTTGGTAAAGAGGTTTTAAAAACCCTCAGGAGACCACAAGGTGAGAGAACAAAGGAGAAGAACAAAGACATCAATGAAAGGAGGCATATCACTGGTTGCAGGTAGGCCCAGCTTGGCCTCACCTCCCGCCTCTGCCTCTGCACCCATCTAAGCCCTGATCATGATGTGAGTAGCTAGGATGTTTCTTTGATAGTCGCATTAGGATTTCTGTTCTTTGGGAGGCTCTGGCTGATATGATGTAACTAGCTGTACTTGTAACTTCTAAATGCACCTGGGTAGAAGAAGCCTCTCATGTATAGCGATATCTTCTATTATTTACACTGCCTGTTCCTTAGAATAGATGCTTTTCTTTAAAGAACTCCTTGCTCTCTCTATTTTCCATGTGCTTGTCAGTGACACACGTAGATAGGATTCCTCTCTTCTGTTACTGCCAGAGAGAAACCCTATCCCGGGGTCTACAATTTTTAATATTAAAATATAGCTTTGTAGGCCAGAGAGGTCCCCTGAAAGGGCACGTAGGCAGGCATGGCCGAAAGACCGACAACAGGGTCAGACCAGTAAAATTCCTGTCACATAGCCCCAGGAAAACCTCGAGAAAAACAAACCCACAATAAACAAAAGGTCCTCAGCCCTAAGATGCTGTCTTGAAAGGATTAACATGTGTGCCTCGAGCTAAGCGAATATCTCATCAGGCAGGGACCAGAATTCACACCACAACACCTCCAAAAATCAAGAGACTTTGGCAACACCCAATAATCCTATCACACAAAGGAAACTGAGCTTTGTGCCCACTGCAACTCCCACTATTCCCCCTGGGAAAGGATTAGCTCTCCTTTTTCCCCTATAAAAAGCCCCGGCTTTTGAGTGTTTCTTCAGATCGCTCCCAGTCACCCCATCTGACCGTCGCTCCATTTGTTGAGCAATCCCCTCAGCCCTCTCCGTGCTGAGTCCCACTTCTTGGCTGCTTTCTTGGACCCAGGCTTCAGGACAAGGTGCAATATTACCCCAACAATGCCCCTTCAATACTCCCTCTGTCCAATTTCCTCTCTTTTTCTTCTTAATAGCTCTTGGGTGCATGTGTGCGAGAGTGCGTTGGTGCGTGAGACTCACATTTAATAAAATCATTTATTGGACAATTTGTTTAGTTTTTGACTTGGCTTGACCCTGTAAAAGCTGGGTAAAAAGACCCTGCTAGGTTACCCTGTCTCTTGCGGTGCTATTGTTGGTGCTCTGGCTAGTTTCCATTCCCCATCACATGGAGCACATTGAAGTGTCCCCCAGGGGACCCTAGAAATCAGAGTAACACTCCCAGAGGGGGTGGGGAGGAGGAAAGGGATCTCTAAGTTTAGAGATTGGTGGATCCCTTGTGGCCTCCCACTGGGCTACAAAGACAGAGATTTTAGTTCAGTGGGTGGTGGCAGCATTTGATTAATGGAACCAGGGGGGTTTCCATCTCCTATTCAAGGGCAGAAGTCAGCACTGAGTGGGAGAAGTGCCCTGGGTCCATGACACCAGCCCACCTTAAAAGCCAGCAACTGGATTGGGCAAAGGAGGTCCATCCTACTTCCGACAGGGGCACAAGGAGGAGGATGTCCCCCTTCTGCCAGTGAGTAAGGCTACAATAATGAGAAGCAAGATCCCAGCTGAAGTTGTTGCGGCTTTGTTTGCTGACATGAAGGAGAAGAAAATCTCATTCTCCTTGCACCCCAATCAATCAGAAGCTGAAAAGAGCTCCGTGGCTCAACCTGGCTGCTGGATCCTAAGGTGGGCTGGGAAAGGTGTCAGCCAGGAGTCATGCACATGTAACTATGTAGCCAATGTAAAATATTGGTGTTATTTTTCATTTATTTTATTTATTCATTTATATTCCACTTTTCCCCAATAACTGGAATCAATGCAACTTACATCTAAGTACAGATTAAAAACTATCCAAAAAAAAAAAAAATCTATAAAAAAGTTTAAACATAGAAGCTGATTAAAAAACAATTGAACAATCTGTAAAGTTAAAACCCATTAACATTAATTAAAAACATACAAAAATCAACAGAAGTACGCAGCATACCATTAAAAGCTTGTCACAATCAATTTCTAAAAGCCTGATGGAATGAGAATGTTTTTATTTGCTGGTGGGAGGAGAGGAAGAAGGGAGTTCCAGAGACTGGCAGAAGCCACTAAGAAGGCTTCTTCCCTTGTTGCCACCAAACAAGCCTTATAAAGTGGCGGAACAGACAAAAAGGCCTCCCCTGAAGATCTTAGAGCTCTAATAGACTCATATAGGGAGATGTGTGCCTTCAAATAGCCTGGACCTAAGCCGTATAGGACTTTATAGGTCATTGTTGTTGTGTATCTTCAAGTCATTTCTGATTTATGGAGACCCTAAGGCAAGCCTATCATGAGGTTTTCTGAGGCTCAGAGTATGTGATGCACTCAGGGTCATTCAGTGGGTTTCCATGGCTGAACAGGGAATCGAACCCAAGTCTCCAGAGTAGTAGTTAGCAATAGCAGTTACATTTCTATACCACTTACTAGTGCAAAGTGCTCCCTAAGTGGTTTATAACATGTAAGCTAATTGCCCCCAACAAGCTGGGTGCTCATTTTACCCACGTGCAGAAGGATGGAAGGCTGAGTCAACCTGGAGCCCTGCAGGACTGAACTCACAACAATGTGGCTGCAGTACCAGCATTTAACAACTGTACCAGCAGGGCTCTCCATTGCACCACCAGGATGCTAGTTCAGTGCTCAAACCACTGCACCATGCTGGCTCTCTTTATAGGTCATCACCAGCACTTTAAACTGTGTCTGGAAATGGACAGGTTGCCAGTGGAGCTGTTGCAAGATGGGAGTTGTGTGTTTGCCCTGTTTTTGTTGCGTAGAAGTAATTTTTTTGGTCTTTCCCCCCCTGTACATCTTTCAAAACAAGCAAACAAACAAAATACCTTGTTGTGTTCCTTCACCATTGCAGGAAATGGTTTGGTTCCCATATGCACATTTTTTTTATTTTGTCTTTCAAATACTTGTTTCTGAAAGAAAAAAAAAATCTAAGCCTTCTCCTGTACTACGTAGAATTCAGCACAAAGCGAAAATTGCCAAGCTGCTTGTTTGCAATCAGCCTTTATGTGTCACCCATAAAGAGAACATTTCCCAGTGAATCACAGCCTTGCGCTCTGCTGTGCATGGAAATACATTGTCTTGAAAGGACCTTTTCTTTTTACCAATGTTGGACTGAGGGTGAGGGCTTGGCAGCTTCATTGCTACCCTATTCAAGAAAAGCCAAAACAACCTGCCTGCTGAAATGGATTTCAGAGCTTAGAAACATAATTGGTTTGGCCTACAATTCCCAGAATCCTTTGAGTCTGTGGGACCTAGGGAGCTATAGTACAAATAATAGCTTTTACAATCTCTGATGGACGGTATTTTGTAGGTCATCTTCATCTCTCACATGGACCAACAGGAGGATGGTGTCCAGATCAAGGGAAATAATTGTGCCACCCTATTCTCTTGCGGTCAGACCCCAGTTCTGGGCACCACACTTCAAAAAGGATATTGACAAGATGGAATGTCCCCAGTGGAGGGTGACCATGATGGAGAAAGGTCTAGAAACACTATGAGGCATGGCTTAGAGTGCTGGGTACATTTAGTTTGGAGAAGACTGAAAAGTAATATGAAGGTGTATCATATAGAAGATAAAATGAGCTTGTTTTCTACTGCTCTTTAGAATCTGAATTAATGGATTCAGATTACAAGAAAAGAGATTCTACATAAAACTAGGAAGAATGTCTTGACTGTAAGAGCTGTTTGACTGTGGAACAGATGTGCGGAGGTGGGGTGATGGAAGGTGGGGAGGTGGGGTGATGAAATCTTCCTTTGGAAGATTTTAAACAGAAGTTGGATGGTCATTTCTTGGGAGTGCTTTAGTTCTGTATTCCTCCTTGGCAGAGGGTTGGACTAGATGGCCTTTCTAGATGGTCTTTGTAGCCCTTTCCAACTCTATGATTCTATGGTTTTATAGTTCTATGATTCTGTGGATGTGTCAGACACCGTATACATAGTGGTCTCAAATTTCGGTCCTACTGGCAGCAGAACACTGACGTAGTACTAGAGAATACTTAGGCCCTTTCTGCACGAGGCAGTTAAAACGGGCCAAGGCATCCTGGCATGGAGGTCATCCACACCTTGGATTGGACTAGGTGCGGACTATTTAGCTTAGTTCCGCACCTCAGTCTGATCCAACCCGCCCCCAAGTGGTCCTCCCCTGCACTAAGTAAAGACCGGAAAAATCAGGTCTTTACATTTTCTGGAATGCGCCATTTCATTCCTACTTACCTGTGCAGATGCACAGGCTTGCACCAATGTGAGCCTGCAATCAGTGGAGGGTGTGCTGTGGTCGTGGCCAGAGTCAGCGGTTGGTCCACTCCCATGAAGACACCGAAAGCTGCCATTTTGAGACGGAAGCCACAGGAAGCCGCCATTTTGAGCCGGAGCAGTGAGGATCTAACGGACCTCGCACTGCTCCGGTTCGCACTGCTCCAAGTCTCAACCTTAGCAAATCCCTCAAAATTGCTAGTACAGAGACCCTTCCCAAAAGAGATTTCCTTTTCCTCAAAGCTCCAGTGATTCCTTAAGATTCACTGCAGAAGGTTAGTAGACTCTCCAGATCTGATTTGGGGGTATGAAAGGAGGAGAGGGAAGAGAAATTCCTGTTCTGTGAGAAGTCTGCTTGCATAGTATTGGGTGTTCCCCTATTCAGTAGGGTTCTTCTATGCATTTTACTTCTTAATTCTCTTCTCTTTTGCTTTTTTAATGTTCTGGTTGATCCAACTAAATGTGTTATTCTGCTGCTAATCTTAGATCCCCTCATTCCACCAAACCATAGCTCAGAGCCTGTTGGTCAAAGGGCAAGTAGCCATAACGGACTCTCTTTACTCCCTCCTTTCCTGCCTTCATTCTGGTGTGTGCTGCCCCTTCTCATTTCCCATTGTGCCCTTCTATAGCCTGCTGTATCTTTGCTGACTGCTTGTCATCACATTTCTTTGGTACTTAGGGCTGAGCTCTCCACTTGCTCCCTCCACTACCTTCTTCCCACTGGCAAAGTCCTGTTTCTGAGCCCCTTTGCTCCCCTGTAAAATTTGCTTTCCTGGACCTTGTAGTGCCTTTGGTGTCTCACTGCATTTTGTCTGCTGCTGCTTTTGGATCTCTCTGGCTGCTCCTTCCACTGCTGTCTTCACACAGCATGGATGCAAGCCAATTGGCATGATGCAGCAAGGACTGGAGTTCAGGGTAGATGGCAACAAGTGGCTCTCTTTGGCTCGTGGCTCGAGGCGCTAGTCCATGCTAGTTCAATGTAGCTTCACCCCTGCTCTATCTGGTCTCAACCCAATCTATCAGAATGGCCTTCTGTCTTTTTGTGCTAATCTTTGTTAGAAATTTTTCTGCGGCGGAGACCAAAAAACAAAACAAAAATGCAACACACTCTTTTAGCAATGAATTGAAATACTGGCACGAGAAATACAATTTCCATTAGAAGAACATTCCCCTTGTCCTGGGCGATCCCTTGTCCCTTACGACAGGTTGAAAGCGGAAAAGCATTAAGGAAGATATATCTGTTCCATTAAGGCTGGGTCTTTATTGTTCAATGTTTGTATCACAACCCATACTGAGAATTTCTCAGTATACTGTTTATACAGTGCATCCTGGCTGTGTGTTTCCCCATGTGAATGCGATAATAATAAAGAGTGTGCTCCTTGAATAATGCATGTTGTCAAAGTGCTCTCGGATACTTTAAAATTATCCACTTTTGGCAGATATGTAGCTGTTAAATTTTCATCAGAGGCTCTTTTTTTTTTATCAGTGTGTCTCATAAACCTGCCTATTACTCACAAATGAATGTTTCTTTGCACTACTCTTATCCGGAATGTATGTTTGTGCTTTTGGGGATAAATAAATAGCAGATGGGAGAATGATGAACAAACTGAAAATGAGACATACTGAAACAATATAGCTGACTTACAGCTTATTTCTTCACTTCCTAGCTTGGCTTTTCTCAGTTTCCATCCATCTCAAATCCCTCTCCCTCAGACTAGATGTTATACCAACAAGCAGATATTGCAGATATTACGTACAGTTCAGAAAGGATAGGGCCATGCTGGCTGGCGATAATGGGAGCTGTAGTATAACATGTCTGGCTGGGGCAGGCTGTTTTAAAAGGAAATAAAGGCAGAAAGCAGCCACTCAAATGATGGCCATTTCCACACTAGACTGTTATAGTGTGATTATTCCACTTTCAACGTCCTATGGAATCCTGGGGTTTGCAGTTTAGGGAGGGGCTGGCTGGCCCCTCCCTAAACTGCAAACCCCAGGATTCCATAGGACGTTGAAAGTGGAATAATCACACTATAACAGTCTAGTGTGGAAATGGTCTAAATTTATTTTATTTAAAATATGAAAATATTTATGTCCTACCCTCAAGTAGAAGATCTCAAAGTGATGAGACTAACTTAACAAAGCCAGCCTGACTAACTTAAAATAGTGTAAAGCCTAAGAATGATTTTTAGACTAGAAACATACTGAACAATTTAACTGGTTAGAAAAAGCAGTTTGAAATTGCTTAAAATGGTTTAAAATGATGAAAAATATGTACTTGTGAGGACTTATGTGAAGCCAGTTAGGCCCTGGAGACTTAAGTGAACAGCCATGTTTTTATTCAACGTCACAATGATAGTAACTCAGGCCGTTTCTGCGCTACACTGTTCTAGCGCTGTTTTTCCACTAAAAACATCCTGTGGAATTCTGGAGTTTGTAGTTTCCTGAGGCCAAAGAGCTCTTTGGCTGAGAATTCTAAATGCCCCTCCCTAAACTGCAAACCCCAGAATTCCCTAGGAAGTTGAAAATGGAATAATAGCACTATAACAGTGTAGTGCAGAAATGGCCACAGTTTGGCCTCCACAGTCTCCATAACTGGGGTGCCACAGCACAGAAGGCTCTCTCCCACATCTTCCCACAGCATATTGCTCTGAGTGATAGGACACAGAGGAGGGCCCTTCTGGCAAACATCAAACCTTGGGTGGGCTTATATAAATAAGTTGATTCGCTTTCCAGGCAAGGAATGGGTTGGGGATCTTTAAGCTGTTTCTCTTTCTAAAAAGACCTAAGCAAGGACTTAGTGTTTATAATATTATACAAGGTGTACAAAAAAATGGAGTACAGAACCATTTGTTTCCTTCTCCTGTAATATTTTAATTTTCCCCTGTGCCCTTTGTCTGTATATTTTGGGGGGAAGACAAATGGTTTTACATGGGGTAAACATGTAATTTGTTTTACACGTTGGATCAGAAGATTCTAGAATCAGAGGGACCTTTTCCACAGGATGGTGTCCTCCTGGTATGGGGACACAAGAGGAGTGGGATGTGATGATGTTTGTGCATGATGTTGTCATGGTCCCACCTACCTTGTGTCACCAGCTGGTGCAATCACGGGGTATATCATTGACAGAAAAACTCCAGCAATGACCCCTGATTGTGCAAGCCTTCCATTGCAGCTGGCCATGCAGAAGGGCTGGGAGCATGATCATGCGCTTCCTTCCCACTGAAGCGTGGGAAGAAGGCTAGCTGCAGTGCAGAAGGAACGGGTGTGTCCTTCGTGCTTCCTTCTGCAGGCAGCCATTCAAGTGTGGAGAGGAGCACTGCGGACATGCTCCCATTCTGGCAGAGATGCTGCTGGGATTGCGACCGGACGACATGCAAGAGTGTTGTCCTGTGGAAAGGGCAAAAGTGTCTGACGGATCCACTCTTCTGTTTAGCTCTTGTTGGCACAGCAGAAATAGGAGCAACATTTCTCTCTCTTCTGCCCATTTTTCCTCCAATTATTTTCCTCCTGTTGCTCACAAGTCAGAATATGAAGGAAATATTTTACACTACTCCCAGGATCTCTTGCAGATCTGATCCAAAGTAAGGATACTGTGTTGTGTTATGCAGGAATTCTTCTGCATAGAAAAACACACAAGTCCCCCCCCCCGCTCTCCATGCCAATTTTCTGTGCAGAAAACATTTTTCCACACACAACCATTTTTCTACACAGAATAATTCCTCTGGAGCATTTTGGGATGTCCAAATAACTGGCAGAAAATTGTGCAGGATTCTTGCCTGGAGAAGTCTCAGCAGACTAGAGGAGGGCAAATGTCATCCCTGCCTTCAAGAAGGAGAAAAAGAGGACCCAAATAATTATTGCCTGTTCAGCCTGACATCAATACTAGGAAAGATTCTAGACCAGATCATTAAACAGTCAGTTTGTAATTACTTAGAAAGCAATGCCGTAATCACTAAAAGTCAACATGGATTTCTCAGAAATAAGTCATGCCAGATGAATCTTACCTGTTTTTATGATAGGATTACAAGCTTGATAGACAAAAGGAATGCTGTAGATGTAGCATATCTTGACTTGAGTAAGGCCTTTGACAAATTTCCCCATGACATTTTTGCAAAGAAGCTAGGAAGAGACAGGCTCGACAGAGCTACTGTTAGATGGATTTGTAACTGGTTGACCAACCGAACCCAGAGGGTGCTCACCAATGGCTGCTTTTCATCCTGGAGAGAAGTGACTAGTGGGGTGCCACAGGGTTCTGTCCTGGGCCCAGTGCTGTTCAACATCTTCATCAATGACTTGGATGAAGGAGTAGAGGGCATGCTGATCAAATTTGCAGATGATACTAAATTGGGGGGGGGGTGCTAATAGCCCAGAGGACGGGATCAAATTTCAAAATGACCTTGACAGATTGGACAGCTGGGCCAAAACTAACAAAATGAATTTCAACAGAGACAAGGCCTACGTATAGGCAGAAAAAATGGAATGCACAAATATAGGATGAGGGATGCGTGGCTGGATAGCAGTACTTGTGAAGGGGATCTCTTGGTAGATCGCAAACTGAACATGAGTCAGTAGCGTGTTGTGGCAGCTAAGAAAGCCAACGCAATTCTTGGTTGCATCAATAGGAGTATTGTGTCTAGATTGAAGGAGGTAATGGTACCACTCTATTCTGCATTGGTAAGGCCTCATTTGGAATACTGTGTCCAGTTCTGGGCAACTCAATTCAAGAAAGATATCAACAAACTGGAACATGTCCAGAGGAGGGCGACCAAAATGGTGAAGGGTCTGGAAGCCATGCCCTATGAGGAACGGTTTAGGGAGCTGGGTATGTTTAGTCTGCAGAAGAGAAGGTTAAGAGGGGACATGATAGCCATGTTTAAATATTTGAAGGGATGTCATCTTGAGAAGGGAGCAGGCTTGTTTTCTGCTGCTCCAGAGACTAGGACAAGGAGCAATGGATTCAAGCTGCAGGAAAGGAGATTCCACCTGAACCTCGGGAAGAACTTCCTGATGGTCAGAGCTGTGTGGCAGTGGAATATGCTGCCTCAGAGTGTGGTAGAGTCTCCTTCTTTGGAGGTTTTTAAACAGAGGCTGGATGGCCATCTGTTGGGAATGCTTTGCAGTGTGTTCCTGCATAGTAGGTGATTGGACTGGATGGCCCCGGGGGTGTCTTCCAACACTATAATTCTATGATTCTATTATTTGTCCTGATGGGTTTTCTGAATATAGGATCTCCATTTTTTGATCTCAGAATAAATAATAATTAATATTATGTCCTGGTCAGTGCCTGTTGCAGATAATTTCCTCACTTTCTGACAACCTGAAAATGGTTGTGGTGGGGAGATTGTGTGCATGTGTGGGAAAGCAATGGAAGAAGTAGGTACAAAGACATAGCCATGTAAGATAGATATGTCTCCTGATGTAGGATCTTGGCCTAGATGTTTAATAAGCCAACTGTTCAGCTATTCCAGGCAGCAGTGGGATTTAGCTCCAAGCCTCCTTATCAAATCCCCTCAAAGTGTGACTCACTGAAGGGGTTGGCCAGTAGCCGAAGCCAAGAAAAGAGGAAAGGATGGGTTGATTAAAACTTTTTACAATGTACCCCCCAAGATTCCATGGTCCTTTAGGTTTGTATGGCATGACATTGTGAAAGGGCTCTGGCTACTTGAGAGCTTCCTGCCAAACAAACAAGGCACTCCTGCACCTGTCCCCCAAGGACTCATTCTTTAATATTCTTAATTCTGTTGCTTTTTTAATTGCTTCATAGCTCCTTGTTTGGTCCTCCCTTCCCAAATAATGTTACAAGCTAGTAGGCAGATTAGTTTGCAATGTGTAACAACAAGCAAGTCAACATAGAGCCATGTGCTTCATTTCCTCCAAAGCTAAATCTTTTCCAGAAAGGCCTTTCTGTCTCACTTAACTTGGCAGACAGAGAGAGAGACCCCAATGAATTCTAATGGCTTAAATGAAACAATCAATTGAATTCTAATAGTCTCAACTATACAGTTTACTAAACTGTATGATTAATATCTCCCATTAATCAAGAAACCTGTGGCATTAAGCCATGTTGGGGAGATTTTACAAATTAACAGTTTGTTGAGTTAATTAATAAATTTTCTCCAAAGCCTACTCTATGTGCTGTGCAGCCCTGGAGAAAGAAGGGCCATAAGCTTTACCATAAAGGCAAAGAAGCTGGATCAGAGATAAATGTTAAACACTATGGGGTCTCTATGGCTCTGTCTCTGACCTTGAACACAGAAATCTGATATTTTTTGTGGCCCATGTGACATCTTCATGGGGAAAGCAGATTGCCTTGTAGTTGTTTATTTGTTGATCGTTTGCCCCTTGAATAATATCACTGTAAGCCATCTTGAGTGGTACTTTGGTAAGAAAAAAGATATAATTATGTTATCATATAAAATAAAACTTATGACCACAGCGGTATTGACTGGAGTAATTATAGTATCATAGGTGGCAGTGTAGGCCTCAGTGGCAGGGATGGCCATGGGTGCAATGGCAGGAGGCACAGGAATTCATGTGATAACCAACCATGGAATAAGTCCAAGCAGAAAATAGGGTTAAATGAGGACCACTTTGTTTGACGTATCTATTTGGCTTGGAACTGAAGCAAGAGAGGGGAGCAGCATGATGTGGGTCCAGCTGAGGGTGGATCACTCCTTGACAATCTCCTCAGCTTTTCTTTGGGAGAAACACCTCACTCCTGAAGGCAATCCAAATACTTGGGTTGATCCTTGGCTGGTAGTAATTGGAAGGTAACCCAGACAACTCCAACCCAAGCCTCAGAACTCTACAAGCAAGAGCCTGGATCCCAGGTTAACCTCAAGGGTGGCCTCCTTTCCCAGACTTTGGGCCTCAGAACCCTATGAGAGGAAGTTTCAGAGTCCTAACCTACACCAAAAGAGTGCCAAAGGTGATCACCAAAGACTTATATCTCCCCCTGCTACCTGCCAGGTGATACCCTATTTAATGACACCACCCAAAGCCTATTGTCCAAGTCCCATACAGTATGGGATATGAAAAGAAACAAAAAAGACCAACCAGGTAAAAGAGGAAACAATTCCCACCTGGCCCTGAAGTGACCAGATGAATTTCACACTGCACTGAAGACAGTAGGGTGGGTTGTGCTGTGAAGATCCAAAGAGACATGTGAGGGGCCAATCAGGCCTTAAATACTGTCTGACTCCACCGCATCACATGCAGCATTCTGGCATCCTGTAGCAGCCACAAAACAACCTGGTTTCTGCCATGGAGGGTATCAAAATACTATACTTCCCTGAAGTATTGTTTGCTGGGGAAGTCTAGGTAGGTATTCTGTCAAGAGAGAAAGCTGTTCTAGTGATTCCCAAGGCTTCAGGAATGGCATAGGGAGCATGCCCTGAGCAAGCATAATGGAGCAATATGCTAGTGGAAATCATCAAAAGGATTTCTAGCCTATGGTTGGAATCCTGTTAGTTAGTCCCAAGCTTAGTACCCTTATTCAATCAATTGTTGAATGATGAGTCAACACATAGGTAAACCCAACATATTCAGTGGCTCTACTCTAGTTGGGACTACCTGTAGGATATAGGCTCGGTACTGCTATCCTAGAACTTTTCACAATCTGGAAAGAGGGGAATATGTAAGCAGGACTCCTAACTTGCTTTGCATTTCTTCTAGTTCCTGTTTGGTTGATGTGTATGTGCCTCCAAGTTGCCTGTTGACTAATGGCAACCCCATGAATTTCATTGGTATTTTCTTAGGCAAGGAATATGCAGAGGTGGTTTTGGTAGTTCCTTCCTCTGAAATAGAGCCTATGGCACCCTTTGCTGATGGTCTCCCATACAAGTACTAACCAAGGCTGACCCAACTTAGCTTCCAAGATCAGACAGGATCTGGTGCCTTTAGGATAGGTTTGGACCCACTCTTTATCTCAGAAGTGTACTTCCTTCTTAGTTGAAATAACTAGAAATTACAGCGTTCTGAAATGGAAGCAAGAGATGTTTGCAATTTTAACAGGGGGTTGCAGACTGCATATAAATGACCCAGAAATATGTGTGTGTTTGTTGTGAGTGTGTGGTGTGTGTCTCACTCACACTTGCTTTAAAGGCTAACCCATCTCCCTACCATCAGAAAACCAGAATCTTGGGTCTATATCTTAGATACTCTCTGCTCCCCAGAGTATTGCCTCCTTTGTCTCTTGGAAACAATTCTGATGCAGAAGAAACACAATGATGTTTAACACTTTTAATACATATTTGAAGACAGAGGGTGAAAAAAAGGAAAAGGAGAAAAAAAAACCCCTAATTCTTATATAACCTTCAGTATTCAGCACAAGCCCCCTGTGACTGCTCAACATCAAAGCCAACGCAGAACTTCATGTCCTAAGAAAAACAACATTCTTTGGTGCACTAATACATCATTAATGCCTCTTTTTTCTCAGCTGGTCCTCCTGAAGGGCTTCTCTCTCTGAGTCCGCAGCAAGCAAGAGGCTGGCCCTGCTAGCTCCAGATAGCATGTGATCGACATGATTATTTTTGTTAAGCAAAAGCGGTGGTGGGGAGAACAGTTTAAATAATTTATAAATAGTTTAATTCGGTTTTAATGTTCCCTTTTTCTATGTTTTTAATTGTATTGTTCTTTTAAATTGCAAGCTACTTTGAGTCTTCCAATTTTGGAAAAAAGCAGGATGATGATGATGATGTTGATGATGATGATAATAGATAATTTTGTCTTCATTCCTAAAGAGAATAATGTTTTCTTTCTCTGTGGCCTTTTCTGCACTACACTGTTATAGTGCTATTATTCCACTTTCAACATCCTGTGGAATTCTGGGGCTTGCAGTTTACTGAGGGCAAAGAGCTCTCTGGCTGAGAATTCTAAAGGCCCTTCCCTAAGCTGCAAACCCCAGGATTCCCTAGGATGTTGAAAGTGGAATAATAGCACTATAACAGTGTAGTGTGGAAAGGGCCTGTGTGTATGTGTGTCTGTGTTTGAATGACAAGCTGTGAGCAACTATTGATAGTATTTAATCCATAATGCCCAATGACAGACACCATCCCTAGTCTCAGGTTTTGCTGCAGAAATCTCAGGGCTTGAGATGATCCCAAACTGGCAACTCTAAGGTCCTTTCCACAGCTCACCTTCTTGCAGCTTCCACCTGGGGGAATCCCAGAAGTGGCTCTGCCAGGAAGGGAGCATGACGGGAGCGTTCCCCTCTGCACCGGCTGGCTCCCTACCAAAGGAAGCATGATGGTCATGCCTCTTCCTTCTGCAGCTCAGCCGGGTACTTTCTCAGGCTGTGCTCGGGGAGGAAGCACAGACATCGTGCTTTTGGGGCTTCCACAGGACAGGTAAGTGCAGGATGGTGGCACGATCATGTGGCATTGATGGGAAAACCTATCAATGATTTAACTGCAATCACACTACTTGGGGAGGGGATGGGAGAGTACTGCAGAAAGGGCTGAAGTTTGAAGGATTTTCTGCCTTATTCAAATTACCCAGCTAGCTTTGGATATTATGCCCTTTGACTTCATAAGTGTGTGTGTGTGTGTGTGTGTGTGTGTGTGTGTGGGGAGGAAACTATTCTTTAACCACTTCAGGTGGCAAAATATCTTGGGATGGCACTGGGAAGGCCCTTGAACACGGTTTAATCCTTCTTTCACTGTACCTCTTTTTTGAATTAGCTCTCCCTTCCAAGCTAATTTTTCTTCTGGAAGAGAGGTACAAATACAAACTGTTGGGATGTGAGCTGTAAAGAGGACAACGGGCCGCTCTAAATAATGCAGAATATTACCTGGAAACTGTTGCTTATGCAGGTTTTGTGGTGAAATAGCAGCACTATTTCAAAGGCTACCTTTTCCAGCTGTCAAAGTCCACTGGTATTTTATTGAGGCGCTCATGATTATCCCGAGCCAACTGCATATTTTATGACCTGCAGTGCATTTTTCTCTTGCCAAATGTCCAGTTACTCAAAATCAGAGTGAGTCTTATCCCTTTCTGGTTCATGCTGAATAGCAACTTCCCCCTACTCCCTCCCTATGATTTCCCATAAAAATGTGCATGAGAAAGAGATAACTGTAATGTTATTAGTTCTAAGAACACTGTGGTATTTTCCCTGTCATTGTTTGTTGGCCGGGATGTTTTCTACACCTGCAATACAACACATGCTATAGATTTTCCTCATTTATTATTTTGTTAGACTATCTGCAGAAAGCAGAACAATTTGTTCCACATACTTGGCCCAAACCCTTGATCAATTCACCATTGAGTGGGTGTTGTGTTGCTCTTGAGACACTGAACTATAAGGTGTTCTGGATTTTTGTGTATTTACATTCAACTCATTAGGCAGCCTTAGGTAAGCGGCTCTCTCTGGGTCTCAGTTTTCCCATCTGCAATATGGGTATGTTTGCAATAATAATGACTTAAAATTTCAGGATTTTTGTAAGCCTTAGTAACTAAGCAATTCTTCTTAAGCAATTTGAACACCTGGAGGTGCTTTAAGTATTGTTATTGTTACTGTTCAGAAAAGTTCCTTTTTGGGATTCCACTTCCCAGATTCCTCCAACCAACATGATCACTGGTTTTTCCACACGGTGTTGTTACTATTACTCTTGCTGTTGCTTTTAGGGCAAAACTAGATGTGAGAGAAGCACAGACAGAAAAGGTTACTTAAATCTGAGTCTATCTTGGGAAAAGAGCAGTGCATAGGTTACACGTACCCCACAAGCGCTGTTTTGGTGGCTCAAGGGCACACCAAGTCAAACATTTCCCCCAAATGCCTTCTAGATGGTGTGGGGGCATTTTTTTTTTTGCTACACCTGGACATTTTAGGGCCAGTAGAGGCCTTTCTTTAAAATGGGAAGAGACCAAGAAGTAACTTGCAGCAGCTATAAAAGCCGTGTGATTCTAGGCTGCATCAATAGTAGTATAGTGTCTAAGTCAAGGGAGGTAATAGTACCACTCTATTCTGCTTTGGTCAGGCCTCATCTGGAATACCGTGTCCAGTTCTAGGCATCACAGTTCAAGATGAATGCTGACAAGCTGGAATGCGTCTGGAGGAGGGTAACTAAAAGGGTAAAGGGCCTGGAAATCATGACTTATGAAGAGTGGCTTAGAGAGTTGGGTATGTTTAGCTTGGAGAAGAGAAGGTTAAGAGGTGACATGATAGCCCTGTTTAAATGTTTGAAAGGATGTCATACTGGAAGGTGGGACACACTTATTTTCTGCTGTTCCAGAGACTAGGACATAGAGCAATGGCTTCAAGCGACAAGAAAAGAGATTGCACCAAAACATTAGGAAGAACTTTCTGACGGTAAGAGCAGTTCAGCAGTGGAATATGCTGCCTTGGAGTATGGTGGAGTCCCTTTCTTTGGAGTTTTTCAAACCAAGATTGGATGCCCATCTGTTGGGAGTACTTTGATTGTATATTCCTGCATAGCTGAATAGCGCTGGACTGGATGGCCCTTGTGGTCTCTTCCAACCCTATGATTCTATGACTTCTGGGTCACTTCCTATTGATAAAAAGAAAAAGAGGCATCTCCTGGGCCTAAAATGTTCAGGGGTGCCCAAAATGGCCCTAAAATGTTCAGGGGTGCATTTGGGGGCAGTATTTGGAGGCAAAAAATGGGGGAAGTTGTGGATGGATTCATCCCTCCAAGATCTCCCAAGGGTGCAGCACAGCACCCTAACCTCCAACAGTTGCTCACTCTGATCTACTGCTGTCACATTAAAAAAAAAAAAAAAGGCAGCAGGTGTTAGAGTCAATTTTTAGAGAAAAGGAAGTATGTGTGGGTGGGTGGAGGGTTACCAAATCTCTGTGCTCAGTTCACTTCCGCACAGACTGGTTTCCTGCCCTGACACTTTTCTGGTTATCTGAACTGTGACACTGGAAGGGGACTTCCCTGAGAATAAAAGTACTGGATGGAGGACATAAGTGATAGGAAGGTAAAGTGTCAGGTATGGAGACCATTCGGCTTCCTTCCTTCCTGTTCATCTTTTTGCTTTAAAACAAAGATGGCCAAAGTGCAGCTCAGGGACCCCACCCTGGAGCACCAAGACACCTCAAATTACTAAAACACACACATCCAAACTGCCACTAAAAAGTTCGCTTCCCCACCACATATCCTCCTGCAAAAAGGAGCTGTATTTGGGGCAGTTCTCAGAACCAGAAATGATGTGGTTTGCTCATGTACTTTGTTTTTCATTTGCTTTCCTCCTTTTCTGTATTTTCAAGTGAAAAAAAAATCAATAAAAAATAATTTTTAAAAGCTCCCACATCCCTAGTGTTGAATTGCTTTTATTGCAAAATGTTGTGTTTGAGGAGAACAGGTTAGATGATTTTGAAGTTCAGTCTTTGTGTTCTTTTTGACTTGCAGTGGCTTGTTTACACATACAAACTGCCACTCAATGGTGCAGTCACCAAATGTTGAATGTGAATATGTGAGCTGTAACTAAAATTAGAGAAACAGTTCTGCCAGAAAACCTTATGGAACTGCTAATAGTTGTTACAGACAATGTGGGGCTACGCAATTTATCCTTAGAATATGATTATATGAGCAATTCAATGATTAAACTTAGTGTCACAGGCAGAAATGGAAATGGTCAACTTTGTGGATGTTGCTGACAAACAGATATGAATTCTGGGCTTTCCCATTGCAAACATCTTGTAACACATAATAAGGAGCTACAAAATCTTTTTCACTTGTTAAAGCCAATGACATCCAGTTCCCTTCCTGGTCAATTCTATTGTCAAATGAAATAAAAATATCTTACAGTGCTTCCAAGAAATTATTGGAGTTAAAGCTCACCCAAGCTTCTTAGGATGCCACTGGGAGTGTTTTTATGTAGTGGCAGCTCCATGTGATATCATAAAGGTTGTGCTCTTACGTTGGGTTAATCCAGTGTAAACTTCCACATGTGGACCACTGATGGTGCAGTGGTTAAATGCCAGTACTGCAGCCACAACATTGTGAGTGTGATCCTGCAGGGCTCCAGGTTGACTCAGCCTTTCATCCTTCCATAGGTCAGTAAAATGAGCACCTAGCTTGTTGGGGGCAATTAGCTAAACACATTGTAAACTGCTTAGAGATGCTTTGCACTGATAAGCAATATAGAAATGTAACTGCTATTGCTATTGAAGTTAAACATTAATTGTGCTGCAAAACCTTTGTTGAATGGCAACATTGGGCAACCGAACCAAGACACTGAACATACAACTCAATGCGCAAACAAATTTGCATTGTGCACTCATGCACATCCACGTGCTATAGCACTACTGCAGTCATTCCACATCGGGCAAAAATATCCAACTATTGGCATAGGGCAGTTTCTATATGTATAAGACACCAATAGGATTCGAGCCAAGAGATCATAGCTGGCATCAGCCATCTCTATGAATTGCCAAAGGGTCAGCTGTGTTGGTCTGCTGTAGATAAAACAATAGAGTGATGTGACACTTTTCGGACCAGCAGATTTATTACCGCATGACCTTTTGAGAACCATGGCTGACTTTCTCTGTAGCTTTGCTGCAGAAACTTTATGCATACAATAAGGGTTATCTGTGAACAGCTCTTAAACATTATAACTGCCATGGGGAAACATTTTTATCCTTCTCCATATAATAGCTGAGATATGTGACGTGGCCTCTTTTCAGGTAAAGTCTACTCTGCAGCTGAGTGTGCAAACTATATTCCTACAGCTGAGGCTGAACCACCTAGCAAACCTGCCTGTATGACTTTGTACTTCTAAAATGGCTTGCTGATAGAAGGTTTAAGAGCACATTCCAATCTGATCTAGGAACTATGATAGAACACAAGCTGGCCCCTGAGGTACCACAGCTGCCTTCGGGACAGAGAAGGTGGTGTCTGCGGGAAGCTTCAACACTCTCCCCACCGCTTCCATTTTGCTGGAGGATAGGGGCTGGTCAGTGGGATAGATGGTGTTGAGGAAGTTCTGAGGCTCCCTGCAGACACTGGGTTGTGGCTAGCTGATCTAAATACCCTAAAGGCACCGGTTCCCATCTGATCTTGAAAACAAAGGAGGATCATCTTGGTTAGTACTTGGGTGAAAGATCATCAAGAAATACCGTCTGTTGTAGGCTGTATTTCAGAGGAAGGAACTGACAAAACCACCTGTGAGTATTCCTTCCTATGAGACCCTGTGAGATCTATGGGGTCACTACAAATCAACAGATGACCTGAAGGCACCTGCACGTACAGCTCACGCAGGATAGATAATTAGGCCTTGATTAGTCGCTGCTAGTACTTTGAAACATGATCATGTTTTATATAGTTGTCTTTTCAGTGATGATATTGAGTTGGGTTTAAACTTTTGTGTGCATACATCAGAGCTTGGAAAAATTACTTTTTGGATTACAATTTCCTGAATACCCCAGGCAACATGGCCATTCACTCGCCCCCATGTTGGTTGGTGGATTCTGGGAGTTGTGCTCCAAAGAGCAATTTTTCCAAAGCCTAGGCTAGGCTGGTGGAAGAAGATTTTTCTATCTTCCTCACAGCAGCTCTTCTAGACCTGTGAAAATGCAGAGGGTCAGGTCAGGGGACTTGCTGAATGAAGTGAGCTATGGTGCAGGGTTGGAGGCAGGGATCCTTCCAACTGAGTGGGAGCATTTTTTGGAAATGGAACCCTTCCACTCATGGAAGGTAGATCTTGTATCCAACGTACTGCATGTATTTTGACTGTATCTGACACCAGCAACAAGACCTATTTTGAAGGTGATGATGACTGTGGGGTATCTTGAGTTGTAGATGTAACATGGAATCAATGAATGAACAAGAATATAATTTCCCTCTTAGCAGAAAGTCTCCCTGAGTAGTGCTATTCTAAGTGTCCTTGATGCACCCAGCAAAAAAAGGCCCGAACAATTTGTACTCCTTTTGTATCTGAGCACAATTTTACTGATCCACAGCTGTGTGTGGGAGAGAGAACAGTCTGGCATTCCTCCTTTGAAAAACTCCATGCCAGTTCTGACAGAGAATTGTTCTGTTCAGCAAATTTCATCTGGGAAAGAGGTTGTCACCTTTAAGAAAAGCACAGCACACATGTCTACTCATAAGTGAACTAATGTCAATCTGGAAGAAGATATCCAGATGTATTCTGAAGGTAACAGTGACATATAATCTCCTGTTTGACACACATGTACCCCTGGTTTCTTTCTTTTGGTCATGCTTGAGTGTGACCAAGAAAGAGAAGCCTGTTAGATGGCAAATCTCAGAGTGTTGAGTATCAAGATGAGAGGAAATCTACTGTTTTAGATGACTGCCCCCCAAATTTCCTAATCTGGGGGATTCTGGGAATTGTGCCTTCCATCTCAGCCAAGTACAGTGTAGTTGTACTGGTCCTGATCAAGTATTGGCTAAATGATGCACGGGCAAAATATAATCCAATTCTCATAGCAAGGGCCAGATGATGCATTTCACATTGGCAGTTTTCAAATGTTTTAAATTAATCAAAGTAATGTATGCCCCTCCTTTATTGCAATGACAGTATTAGGGGTAGTTTATAAAAAATTAAAACTTCAGAACATTCACAAAAACCATCAACATGTGCAGCACACAGGAAACAGCATCCCCTTGGTGACATATGCTGCTCTAACTGGGGCTTAAACCAGTGCAAGTGATTTTTTGAACATTGCACAAGGAGGTATCCAGTAGCTCCTCGTAGAACTGTTTTTCCCCAGCTGCACAAAGGCAGCTAGGCCTAGTTAATAGAAACACCAGAGTTTCTAGAATTTGGATGTAATGAAGAACACTGGATTGCTTAGAACCTGTAGGAGAAACAATTTCTCCTTATTAACTTTTAACAAACAAAGCATTTGAAGGACAAGTGAACTGTGCAAGTTGGCAAGTTGGGTGACAGAAGAGAGATAAAGATCAGTGACTCATAGTTGCAAGATAAGATCACATACTTTAGGATAGCCTTTCTCAACCTGACAGTACCAAGTGAGTTAAATTCCCAACATTCCCATGCAAAAACTGCATTATAGGCATTGTAGTCCATGCAAGAGAAAAATAACCTAGGTTAGGGAATGTGACTAAAACAACAAAATGAGCATATCCAAAGATGTCAACAACAAAATGTCTCTGTAAGTCCTGTAGTCTTTCTCTAAACTCTTGTATTCCAAATAATGAGTTAATTAATAGCAAATCAATTGATTAAGTGACTTCAATTATTCCTGCTAGTGGCCATGAATCAGTTCTCCAGTTCTTAAGGTTTAACATTATTGAATTAATTTTCAAAACGAATGCTCCAAGCTCTGGGTCGACCATGGATCTAAAACATGGGTGAAAGTTGGCCCTTATGACTGCCAGTGTTACCCGATTCTGATTTAAAGGGAGAGCAGAAGCAGAGGGGGAAAGACAGAGAAAGTAAACAGAGAGAAGAAAAGAGCTGTGATGCAATGCAGCCTCTGAGCATGGTTATCTGAAAATGCTGACCCTGAAAATGCCATGATTTCGAATGAAGCGTAGAATCTTCTACCTCAAGTACAATCTCAACTCCATGAGGCAGGTAGGACAAGTCCAGTGCTGTGAATTTATTCACTAAATAGTTTTCTCAACTGCATACTTCTGTTGTGTTCTTTGAATGTTCCGTGAAAGACTTCTGTGGGTTTCTTTTTTTCCACAAGAGACTGGTTCCTCCCAGAGGTCACCTTGACCTCAGCTCCAGAGGATGTGCCAGATAAATGGAATTGCAGATAAGTGATAACACTTATTTGCTGGCTCTGCCAACCAAAAACTCCCTCCTCAGCCATAGACTTGTCCTTGGCGGCTGTTTATTATTCCTCTGATATTAGTTTGGGCAAAAAGAGATCTGAGAAGTATGAATGCAATGTAATTGAAAGGCAATCCATATCCATGTGCCAAGCTGCTACAGAGACAGCAATGGGGGTAGCTAATGCCATTTACTGCCACTGCCCACAGGTCTAGAGCAGGCATTTGGCTGCATTTTTACTTATCTATGGATAAAAGCTTTGGTTTTGCATTTCCTAGTTCGATGCTAGCATTCCACCCCGATGACAAGACACAGATCACTCCATTTCTGAAGACTTCCCCAATCTCCCAAAGTTTGGATGATTTAAAGGAAAACATATTGCTTTGTTGACCCAGCAAAGAGGGAATGGTACCACTTACAGAACATCCCCATTTGTTTCAATGGAAAGGCTATTGTCATGCTTGCCAAGGGTTGCACATTGCAGAGCTCAGGCACAGTTAGCTAGAAATGACTAGTTATTTTAAATTAATTCCTGTTTCCATTAACAGCAAACAGTAAAACTGTATTACATGGGAACTGAAACTTAATGAACATCAGGCTTGATTAGTATTGGGTAGGAGATCACAGGACAACAACCAGGGGTCTCCTGGGAAGGCATGGAAAGAATTCTACTTAAAATCCTGAAGAGGTGCTGGGTGCAAAAAGTCCAGCTTGAGGACTGCATGTGGCCCCCTGGCCCCACTTTTGTGGCCCCAAACTCCTCACCAATCTCTTAAAGTCCTTGTTGCTGTTGTGTGCCTTCAAGCTGTTTCTGACTTATTGTGACCCTAAGATGAACCTATCATGGAGTTTTCTTAGCAAGATTTGTTCTGAGCGGGTTTGCCTTTACCTTCCTCTGAAGCTAAAAGAGTGTGACTTGCCCAAGGTCACCTAGAGGGCTTCCATGATTGAGCAGGTTTTGAAGCCTGGTCTCCAGAGTCGTAGACCAATGCTCAAAACACTGTACTGTGTTGGCTCTCACCGAAGTCCTCTAGCCTCCTAGTTTTTTTAAAAAAAAGAATGAGTACGGATTCCAGGGAATATTTGCCCCCAAACCACATGGAAAGTCTTCCAAATCCACAAAGACATGTGAAAATATTTCCATACCCTCCCATAAGCCCCCCAAAATCCCATGCCACACCCAAATAGCTTTGTATTCCTTTGCAGTTCCTCTCAAAATGTTGATAGAAAGTTCCACTTCTTGTCACCATTTTGAGAGGGACTAGAGAGGGAGGAATCTGGGCTTGCTGTGTGTGCAGGTGCAGCTCATGGAAGGCTGGGTAGAAATTGTCCTCTAGCCTGCATGAAGTTGCCCACCCCTTGGTTAATTGAAGCAATGATCTGACTCAACATAAGGCAGCTTCTTATGAGGGATAACATTCCTCCTTTCGCAGTGCGATTCTAACTTTTAATTACTTTAGTAATTAAGTAATTAATTTATGGGGATATAAATGTGAGTGTGAGTGCGGAGAACTTGGAAAGCTACTTTTAAAAAGTGATTGATTTCCAGTACTCATTACAGTGCTGAAAAAGTAGCTCATTATGTTGCTTGTTACTTTCTTTTTTTAATGGGGAAAAACACACGACATTGAAAAGAGATTGAAATTTGAAAAATCCTTGCCAATATGCCTCTATTAATCCTTTTAAAACTTAATCATGAAAGTAACTGGTAAATGTTACTTGTTGCACAAATAAACTCATTAATTCCCACTCATCACTTTACTTTTGCAGTGTAATTTTTCACATCCTTGTGACTTAAAGAGTAACTCATTACATGTAGCTTATTACTTTGATGCTCTTGTTTGGCATGACAGACTGGTGGCCTTTAGCATTCAGATGTTCAGTATCCAGGCATGCAGTGGGGGGCAAAATGTACTCCTGAAAAATTTTACACTCCCAATGAAATTTTCCATAATTCCCCAAATTTCTAGCATTACAGAAAGTGAGATGCTGAAAGCTGTTCTCTCCTAGAACTCTTACATTTACTATGTTCACATTGTCTTGGTTAGGCTGCCTGCCCATTTTCTTCAGGTGCCTAATCTCTATTTCTGATGCTTTAAATTTTTGTAATGCTAGAGATTTGGAGACTAAAGGGAAAAAAATGTTTGGGGAGGGCAGAATTCTTATTGAGAGCAATACCATCATTTTTGCCCCCAATAGCTATGTTCTTACTACGTTTGTACGCTTTGGAACTATAACAGCAACTAACTGCCCTGGAATTTAGGGAATTGCTATGGATAAGGCATTGGTACACATGTAATGGATAAAAGTATGAACTGGAAAACTCTGTTCTAGAACTCAGTAAGGGTATAAATCCTTACCTTTCACGTGCATGAGAAGGAGAAACCAACAAAAATTTTCCCTTGCCAGTGAGATAAAACTTTTTCTTCCTAAGTGTTGATGCAAGGTTTTGCACATGTGAGAACATTTTTGTGCAAATTGCACAAGGACTACAATAGCAGGTGCCTTGCTTTCTGAACTTTTAAGAACTAGAACCACTGGATGGACAAGCTCTCTCTCTCTCTCTTATCCACCAGCCAGTGCCTTCTGTACTTGCTACATGTGTTTCATTTTGTACACATTGGGAAAAACTCAACAAACAGAAAGTGTTTGTTTCATTCTTGGGTTGGATTGAGAAATCTTGCAAGGGTCACTGATTTTTTGACAGGCTGTCTATAGAATGATAATTTTGCAAGAATTCTTCACAAAGTAAGAACACAGGCCAGTCAGAGCTAGGTGTTCTTACGTGGGCCTTTTTTCCTCTTCATCTCAGACCCACTGATACAGCCCAGCTAAGAAGCCAGGCATTTGGGACTGACAGATTCTGAAGAACTGCACACTGGCTGATCCTCTGCTGAACCACCGTCATAGCAGTAAAAAGCTGGACCAGCTCACCACTGCCTCCTAGTGGCCAACACTCGATGGCTGCCGTGGTAGAGGAAGTATGGCGGCGGCAGCTGGTGTCAGCGCATCAATTCTAGGGTTTAGTTTGAACTCTGAAAGAGCTGTCCATAGAGCTGTATTTATTTTGGGATTGGGTTTAGGATCTTGGAAAGTATCTTTAAAATCTAGACTAAAATCCATAGCAGATTCACTGCTGCATAAAAAGAGAAGACCCAGCCGCCACTGCTGGAGAGATGGTTCCTCTGCTTTCTGGCTGTGACATTTGCTGTGGGCAAAACACAGCCATTAAGCCTTCCCAGAGTGTGTGAGGTGTGTGTAAGCTTCATTGCTCCTTGCAGTCCGCTGATGGAGGTAGATGGCTCACTCTATCTAATGAGAGGTCTGCTTCTGTCTTTTTTTAAAAAACCCTTACTTTGCAGATGCAGCTCTTTCTCATTTACCTTTCAGTACATCATCATTACAATGCAAAGCCAAGATCTATCAAGGTTTAGGAACACCATGTCTTATGCTAATGTCATGCTAGCATAAATATTATTTCAAACGTTGCACAAGAAGGTATCTAGTACCTCCTTGTGCAACATTTTTTTCCAGACTGTGCAATGGCCATCATACAGTGCCCAGGTACAGTTCTGCCTCAGACTCAAACAGCTAGTGATTGGCCACAGGCATCCGCCAAGAGAACTCTCCCCAATGCGCTATCATTTGGTTGGTAACCATCATTCTTCTGTACTTCCAGGAAGGATATTGGACACAATTCTTACCCCCTTCTGAATGGGAAAACAGAAAATAGCTTTCCAAATGGTGTATGTCAAACACTCAAGCCTAGGATGGATACACACACATACATCATAGTCTACAATTTTCCTTGATATGTCATCCATCTTGGGCACTTATGAAAATAAAACAGCAACAACAATAACAGAAGGCAATATGAACCTTCTCAATCCCTTTGATTAAAAGCACACATTTAGTACAACCAGTTTGTAAATTCAATATTGAAAACAAACATTTGTTCCAACACTACATAACTGCTTGGAAATTTTTTCTTAATGAATTGCTCAAGAGAAGAGAGTACCTGAAGGTGTGAGTAGCTGAGGCGTAGGGAATTTCCTCCAGTTTTGTTTTGTTTGAAAAGTATTTATGGAGATTTCATAGAATCATAGAGTTGTAAGAGACCACAACGGCCACTGCGTCCAACCTCCTGCCATGCAGGAACACACACTTAAAACATTAGACCCTTAATGCTGGAAAGGGTGTTAGTCTTTATCCCTGTACTTAAACTTCACCCTGCCTCCATGCTGTTGGTTGTTCCATGAGGGGAAACATACACACTATGCAGGTGGTTGGGAAGCAAGTGCTGTCCAGATATGGGAGGGGACCAAGTTAGCCCCACTCCCCTCCACTGAGAAAGTCACAGGACAGTGACCTATCTGAAGAAAAGAACCTGTTGAATCCATCAAGTACTATTGCCCGGTTTTCAAAATAGCAATGAGGGGCAGTTGAAATCCATGCAGCGTTGACAATAAGGAAGTAGCTGTTAACAAGTTCGTGTTCTACCAAATGAAAATATTGATTTCAATTGACTTAGCCATGTGTTTCTCTGTAAAATTAACATATTGTTCACATCCATAAATTATATTTCTGCCTTTATGTAGGGCCTACATCCCAAAATGTAGGATTTTTTTTGGCATCTTCTTTAGCCTGTGTAAAAGGAAAAGCTTTCCAATCTTCAAATAGGGGACGTCCCTTATAATAAGGGACACTCAGCAATCCTGTCTTCAAGATTCTCCATGCAAGCTGAAATGTGGAAAAATCAGAGTTCTGCCTCATCTTGAGTGTGCCCACAAGTTCATTAGGCTCTGCATAGGCATGTTACTTTTGTGGAAGGAAGTTGGTGAATCAGGGGATGGAGTCAGCTCAGACTGCTCAGGTGTGGAGAAAGCTTAGTTGCAAATGCTTGGATAGGGCTGTCTAGCTCCCCATCACCATGCAAATAGCAACTGAGAGGGGGTTTAAATCAAGAAAATGGCACAAGGAGAAAAGGGCTAGTTCACTTGTCCTGCTCTCTGCTTCCGACCCCAGGTCTAGTCCTAGTTGCTCCTGTGACTGCTTTCAACCTTTGGAAAAGAAGGTGATCCTGATAACAGATAATTGCGTGTAGTGAATTGTGACCTTAAGCATAATCAAAGATTATGAAGGTAACTTTCCAGACCATCTTAACTAACAGAAGCAACATCTGAGACAAAATGTAGGCCTATGACTCTACCATCATCACTTTTCTTCTCCTGTACCATTTTTAACCTTTTTTGCCTGATGAAGAAGCCAGTGAAGCTTTGAATGCTCATATGATGTCTTTGGTGCTTTTTAGCTGGGCCCAATAAAAGTATTGCTGTTTTGTGGATTTTGGATTCTGTTGGATTTTGCTGCAAGGCCAATATGGCTGCCCATGAATATGTTAGCAGGGATGGAGAATCTTTTTGCTATCAGAGTCCACATTCTCTTGGTCCAAAACTGGGTTCACGTTTTAGCAGTGGGTGGATTCAGACTGCAGAGTGAACAGAGCTACAGATATGAATTTTTAAAGCTTTGTTCAGTCCAGAACAACAACAACATAGATGTATGTATCTATGCCGGCATTCTCCTTTCCCATCTTGTGCAGGGTTTTACTTCATCAGCTATGTAGATGATAGGCTCAGAGAGGGACACAGTAAACAAGAAGAAGAACTCAGAGTGACTTGGAGAGAATCTAAAGGGCTAAAATATGTGAAGGTCTGAATTTGGGTCATGAGGTGATGGTGGTAGCTCCTTACCTATGCATCATGCAGACTGTGTGATCCAGACAGGAAGATTCACTCTTATCCTTTTTTTGGGAGTGAGGAAGTGACAAATGGAACACCAAGGAGAAGTAAGGACATGTGGTCCCTATAGCGTAGGCAATATGTAAGATCAGACCAAGACTCTATCAAAGTTCAGTATGCTGTTTTCCATAGTGCTTAAAAAGAAACTTATGGAAAGCCCAGAAGCTGGACACACCCTTCCCTCATGTTCCACAAAGGCATACTACTTCTGATGTTTAAGTCAATGCCATCATGAGGAGTAGTTATTGATGACCTTATCCTCCATGGCTGTGAAACTGGTGCCTTGTCTACTCCATGATTTTTCACAGTTATCACCAGGCCAACTATACAGAGAAACCTTAATGCACTGGTAGACCACACATTTTGCACAAAGAAGGTCCTAGATTCAACCCTTGACATCTCCATCTTTTTGTGAGTTTCTTGAAAAAAAAAAAAGGATCTCACATAACCAGACTACTGGGAAAGACTGCCTGAGATTTTGGAGACTTACTGGCAGTTGCAGTAGATGGTAGTGGGCAAGAAAGAAGGGTGGTCCAACATGGTAGAAAGTAACTTCACATGCATTCACTAGAGAAACCTAGAGTCCCTGTGGATGGAGACCAGTAAGCAAAGACTAATTCCATAGCACATGCAACACAAATGGAGGCATAACTAATGCAATCACCTGAAGAATGCTCAGCTTTGTGTTGGTGTGGTATGTTTGGAAGGGTAGCTGTGAGATGAAATTGTGAAGAAATCTCTGTCATCCTTTGTAATTACCTGTGGCTCTTAAGGGAAGCATGGATCACCCTTTTTCAACTCCTTGGTATGTATCTATGGGGATGCTGCTTCAGTTCACATGGTTCAGAGGCACTAATGAATAAATGGTCCCATCACTGGTTTTAGGAGCAGATGTATAATGTCCATTTTTCATATGAGATGTATGAACAGAGGAGGAAGTTTCTGTTCTGTAGATCTGAGCGTGCATTTCGCAGCAGCCAAACTTGCTCAGCAAAATGAAAAAATCCCTGCGGAAAGTCTTGGTGAAGATGGCATACAGGAACGGGTTGGCACAGGAGTTGATGGGGTAGAACAAAACAAGGAGGATCTTTGAGTTGGAAACAGTGATGAGAGGGACCTTGAGGGATGCCGATATGGCAAAGAAGGAGATGGGCGCCATGCAGAGGAAATCTGTGAAGATCAGGATAGCCATACGTTTGGCGATCTTGGTGTCGCTGTTGGATGAGAAGACATTGGGATTCCTCACAGTGAAGTAGATGCTGATGTAGCAGGTGCAGATGATGACGAAAGCCAGGATGTTTAATACCAACAGAAACATGATATACGCCTGGGCAAGTGGAGTCTCAATATCCATAGGCAGGCAGATGCTGACTTTCATGTAGCTGCTGACTTCAAATATGGGAAGCAGGGCTACGGTGAAGGCAAAGATCCATCCCACAAGCATAATGACTACTGCATGCCGGAAGCGGACTTTGCGGTCCAGTTCCATGGCATAGGTGATGGTATGCCATCGTTCCAGCGTGATGACAGTCAGAGTGTATATGGAAAGTTCACTGGCAAAGACAGTGAAGAAACCAGCCGTGTTGCAGCCAGCACCTGTTTGCCAGTCTATGGCATAGTTGTAATACTGGCTTCGGGTCTGCACATCTTTGATTGCGATGAGCAATAAATAGATGCCTGTGCAGAGGTCCGCAAAGGCAAGATTGCACATTAGGAATCGAGGAACTGTGAGCTTATACTGGCTGCTGACTATGATGATGAAAACAACAAGGTTCCCCATTATTGCCAGGATGTTGATGAACCATATGAGGACTCGGAGAATATTGTAGCCCATGATGTCTTCGCACGGGTTGAAGGCATCAGACTCTGGGAAGCAAGTCACTTGAACTTCTTCTTTACACAGGGTGTGATAATAATCATCTTCATCCAGCTCAAATTCTATCCCGTCAGGATCTTGTTTGATGGAAGATTTATTGCATATGGGGTGCAGTATTGAACTGGAATAGGCAAGAAATAATATGGTTAAAGGCTGGAAAATATGACAAGACAAAAGAAAGTTGGTTTCGCAACACAAAGAAGAAGAAAAAAGAATGTTTTTGCATTGTAAATTGATCACATCACCCCTTGAGATTCTTTTAAGACAAGACTCTGTCTCTAAGCAACTGGGCCCAATTCAAGATGCTGGTACTTTAGAGCTTTAAAAAGCTTGAGATTCAAAAGCCCAAAAAAGTGCCTATGCATCTATCAACCTTGCTTTTCTTTAAAGCCATTTGTTGATCACTTTATCCTTCACCAGAGGTAGAAAGAGCACTAAAAAGGAGAGGGCTTCTCAACAGTGGAGTCCTGGCATGCCCTCTCCAAAGCAAGAGCTCTCTCAGATTGGTCTAAAAAGGCACGGCTTGCAATACAGCTCCTTGGGCAATACCTTCACATCCACTTGTTCTATTCTTTTTAGCAGCTGTTTGTAGTGGTTTCAGGCATTGCACTGGACTTCTTTCTCCAAAACTTGAGAATGGTTTTCTGAGATGCTCCTATGGTTCAAAGGGCAGATTTTATCCTCTCTGAATGTATTTAAAAAATTAACACAGTATTATAGAGACCTAGCATGGTGTAGTGGTTTGAGCACTGGACTACAACCCTGGAGATGAGGGTTCAGTTCTGTGCTTGGCCATGGAAACCCACTGGGTGGCCCTGAGTTTGTCACATACTTTCAGCCACCAGAGAACCCCCATAATAGGTTAGGGTCTCCATAAGTCAGAAATGACTTGAAGGCACACAACAACAACAACACTATAGCACAAAAGTGCAATTTCACTGATGGATGGGTGCAGTAAATCTGTACATTGTGGTAGAGCATTTTAGGACATCAGTACATCTGAAAAAGTGGATGGATATATGTGAAAGCTCATGCTAAAATAAATCAGTCTCAAAGGTGCTGCTTGATTCTTTGATCCCTTTACTTTAGGTTAAAAGAAGGCTGTGCAAAGGTATCCATTCACACCTGTTTGCTGGAATGCAAAACTAACTAAGTTCTGGAAAACAGGAGAACACATATAATACCTGTACTGAAGGAAATGCAAAGTCTTCCAGTTATGTTTCTGAGTACAATTCCTGGTCTTAATTTTGAGCTTAAAGCTCCAAGTCAAGGGTGACCTCCCCACTGTTGGACTACCACTCCTATTATTCATGATCATTGGCCATGCTGGCTGGAATTGATGGGAATAGGAGTCTGGCATTATTGGGAGTGTCAGGTTCCCTTTCCCTACCTTAAAGTGTCTGGCTCAATGATCTTTGGAAATAAAGGTTGCTCCCATATATTTCTCAATTAGGTTAGGCAACTAGTTGCAAAGAATAGGGCCTTTTCTGCAGTGGCACTTTTCTTAAAAGGCATAATTATCTTAAAAAGCATAATAGACTTTTGCTCTTGCTATTTTCTTGCCCAAGTCTTTCACTTTAGTCAGGGTGCAGAAGATCTCATAATTTCTAATGGTGCCCTAGCTGTATTGGCTGTTGTATTGTTACTGGAAATTTCTTTACATTTGGTCACTGCATTTTTCACACTGTTTTACAGAACCCTTGCAGCCAGGTTACAAGATGGGCTATAACTTGAATTGAATAAACATGAAAAGCAATTGAGGGAGTCTCCAAAAATGCCGAGCTTGACGTCTCCTGAGATGAATGCCCACTGATGCTGCTTCAGTATTTACAAAATATATTTCAGTAAGTGACAAGCCTTCAAAGGAGGAAAAGAAAGCAATGACAGACGTTGGCAGGGAGTCGAGGCAACACGATTCCCTAAGATACGAATTTATCTTTACATCAGACAGGACAAAAAAGGCTGGCTGGATTTCCTAATGGGCTCTGTCAGTTTCAGAAAGTTAACAATCCTGGCTGTATTGCATTGGCAGTTAGGAAGGACCAAAGGCAAGTGATTCCTGACTAGGTGACAGATAAAGCAGAAACTATTCAGAAAGCCATCAGCTAACAATTCTTTTTGCATTACCTATTATTATGCAATAACAATAAATTTTCCAGCCTTTGAAATAGCTTAGGCTTTGCATTTTTGATCTTGTACGTACTTAAGCACTACTAGCGTGGTGTAGCTGTTTGAGTGTTTGAATTCCCACTCAGCCATTGAAACCCACTGGGTGACCTTGGGTGAGTCACACTCTCTCAGCCTCAGAGGTAAGGCAAATCTTGCCAAGAAAGCCCTGTGACAGATTTGCTTTGGGGTCACCATGAGTCAGAAATAACTTGAAGGCACACAACAACATACTTGCCAGTGTTTGGTGTGGGACCTGGGAGACCAGAGTTTGAATTCCCATTCAGTCATGGAACCCCAATGGATGGCCTTGGGCTAGTTTTTCTCTCTCAGTATTAGAGGAAGGCAATAGCAAACCTCCTCTGGATAAAACTGGCCAAGGAAACCTTGTGCCAGGGCCACCAAATTCAGAATTGGCTTAATGGTACATCACAATATCAACATACCTGACAGTTCAGAAAACCCAAAAGATAGGCTTTTGCAGCCTGATTCTGCATGCATCTGCTTAGAAATAAATCCTACTAAATAGACGAGGGTCTAGATCCAGGAAAATCTTGCTTAGGACAGCAGCCGTAAGCTTCCTTGAGTCTGAAACCTCCTCATCCTATCTGTTATATGGTCAGAGCTTAGAAATGCCACTGTTTTGGATTACAAGGCTGACAAATCTTTCAGCTAGTGTTCTGGAAATGGGAAGTCCAAAAAAATGAACATTTCCCAGCTCTGTGGCCCATGATGCTATGGAAATGAAGAGAGGAAGAACATACTTGCATGGCCCAGGTCAAGTTGAAGGGAAAGATTAACATTCCCAGTCCTATTCAGTCAGGTCTCTGGTACAAGCAACATTGCTGTGCACATCTGGAATCAAATCCTGGACAGCTGTTGTACACCCTCCAACATTTCCCAGATGAAATTGGGACACATAGGGCCAGGCCACATCGGAGTGTGATAATGATAGCAAAAGTTACTGAGGAAGAACGCACAAGCTAGGAGAGGCTGCAGCAGTTTGCTTTGTTCTGAGTCTACTGAGAAGGTTGTACTCCTTCTTCTTCCCCTGCTGAGTTGAATGCAAGATACTGTACTTTTATACTTTGAACCCAATTTGCAGCCATGGAAGTAAGCTGAGGACAAAAGGAAAAGTGGGTGGAGGAAGGAGAAACTGAGATAATATGAAAGCAACTGAAAAGGTGGGATGACAAAGGATTAGTTGGGACTGTCCCTGCCCAATTGGGACAGTTCGAGGGTATATTGTTGTTTTCCTGTTCATTTACATTTCCCATTCAACACTGAAATTTTCATCTTTTCTTCTGTATCTGAGTGGGGCTGGAGGAGGGTTAGAGAGTGCAATCTGTGGCTCTTTCCAAGTAGAACCCTTGATCAGGAAAGCAGGGCTGTGAATGTTCTACAAGCCCTCTAGTGTTACCCTAAAAAGTGGTGGGCCTTGAAGTCCACCAGCAGTGCCAATGTCTCCTTAGCATTTGGTGAATTATTAGCTCAAAGGAGGCCTGTGAGCAGAGGGCAAGATCTTTTCACCTGTGTGCACCAGTACTAACTGTAGAGAGAACTCCAGCTAAAAGTCAAACAAGGTATTTTATTGGTAATTAATAGATAAACACAAGAAATCAAGCAGTCTCACAAAACATACAAGGTTATAGAAGGGAGAGATGAGAAAGGTTGGGTAGAGAGAGGTTTTGGGTGGAAGGGGTGATATTTGCTGGTCCTGAAGCAGAAGATCAAAGTGGAGTGACTAAATCATGAGTTTGAGGATAGCATGGAGGAACAGAAGACTGGGGGACCACATGCAGTATGATGCCCAATGTACTACAAATTACTTGGGCTGGAGCCTGAGTTTTTATACCCTATTTCTTGTTTTGAAGAAGGGTGCATCAACACAGCGGTAATTGCTTTTCCACAAACTGACAAAGGAATCTGGAATGGGCTGATTGTCTTAACTCTAGATGACAAAAGATTGATGGGAGTCCTGACAATCTCTTAATGTCTTGATTGGATAAGATAAATAGGAAAGGTCTCTGTGCGATATGCAGGGGTGCTTGACTTCTTCATCTGGGCAGTTTTGTTTTTATTGTTTCTGGGTGTGCTTGTATCCTACAACCTTTTGAAAGGACCACCCCAAGCCCATCAGCACTGGGCTTTCCCATCTAATCCTCTCTGAACTTATGACCTGGCCATGCTGAAGTCATCCTGACCTGGCTATGTGCGTACAGTCAATGCTTCTCCAAACATGCTTTCAGACACAAATATATCTAATTTATGAAAATAGCATATCTCTCAAAGTGTGGGTCTCGGGTGTGATAATACTAGAACCCTTCAGAATAACCAATGAGTCCTGAAACCTTTTTAACTTTTTGATATGGAAATATATGGAGTAATAAGCCAAGCAAAGGATGAGAGATGATGGATGAGAAAAATGGCTCCTCCAAATTGACCGCCCCATTTGCAGAATAGGGGGTCTTTTGCAGATTTATTGGGTGGGAGAGGGATGTTCTTGTAGAAATTCTAAAGTTGTTTTGGTTAATGGTAGAAAAAGATCCATACTCCTCTTGTAGAGAAAAGCAGAAACAAATCCCTCTGTTCACTCTCTTCATGTCAATCACTGTTTTTTGAAACTTGTTTTTCTACTGAACTTTTTTTTTTAACTGCAAGTCACTTCAGACTGGCTCACAGGATAAAAGTGAATGTACTATTGTTATTAAAGCAAAGCAAAACAAACAGAAAGGCAACAACAACCGAACACAAATTCACCTTTATCTTTCTCTGGAAATGAGAGAAGAATTGTTTTGAACGACTGAAGTCTCAGAGATGACCAGGAGTGTATTTGTACAGTTAAAGCCAGTGAACCCACTGTGCCTGTTCCTGGAGTTGTCTGATCTACCAACAGTGATATATGCCTTCGTTACATCCCATTTGGATTACTTCAATGAGCTGTGCCTGGGGATATCTTGGAAGGATGTTCAGAAACTTCAGTTGGCCCAAAGACCTGAAGCCAGATTGTAGACTAGGGCTGATTACAGGGAACATGTAATTCCATTGTTGCAACAGCTTCATTGGCTTCCAGTCCATTTCTGGGCACAATTCAAATTGCTGGTTATGACTTATAAAGCCAAATATAGCTTGGGTCCAGGATATCTGAAGGACCATAGCTTCCTGTGTGAATATGCCCTATAATCTTCATGGGAGACCCTTTTCTCACTCTCATCCTTTTTCCAGGCACATTTGGTAGCTACAGGGGACTTTTTGGCATCTGCTCCCAGATTCTGGAATTCCTTCCCTAGACACATCAAGAGAGCTTCCTCTTTGTTGCCCTACTGCTGCCAAGTGAAACATTCCTATTCTAACACATTTTTAGGAACTAAGCTTTTAATGGGCCGTTAATTTATCATTTTGTATCCTGTCTTCTAATGGATTTTAAAATGTGCATTAACTCTATAGATGTTTAATTGTTTTTAAAAATAACTCTTATATTTTTATTGATGTTTTTGTATGTTTTTAGTCTGTTCTTGCTTTAGTATTCTGTAAGTTGCCGTAAGTCCCAGTATTAGGGAAAAGGCAGGATATAAATGAATAAAGTGTGAATGCTTAATACTACTCATAACAACAACAGCTCTCTGAATGAATGCTGCAAATGCTGGACAAAACAAATTGAATTTGGATTCCAAGAGGAATGCACAAACACATACACCAAAACCACAAGCCCTCTGTGTGAGAGAGCCAGCCGACAAGAAGGCATTGAAAGGAAACTTAATTTTCCGCAGCCAAGGAAGAAATTGTTATTGGACATGGATATCTTTTACTTGGGAAAAGGTAGCATCCATGGGAAGAGCAGCTTAAAGAGCTTTTGTGTAACTCTTCTCTCTGTCTGTTTGTCTCTCTTCTGCTCACTCTTGTATATTTTGTCTTTGTTACCTTCCAAAGATAATTTGGTCCATCATGAAGTACCCTGTGTTGTACTGGTCTCTAAATAAATACAGAACAACTACACTGGTTTGACTAACTTTTCAATGATGAATAATAGAGTATGTGGGTGTCTCCATCGTAGCTTCAAGACAGTGAAAACAAGACTCCTGAAATACTTTGCATATTAAAGGGAACCTGAGGATGTGAATCTCAGGCCTAGTTGGTTTTAAAAATGGATTAATTAATTGAAACTTATATTGAAGCATAGAATACTGTTATCTTAAAGGTGGGGGATGTTGGGGTCTACCTGCAACGCCAGTGTCTCCTTATAATTTGGGAAGTTATAGCTCAAAGGCAGCCTGTGAGAGGAGAATAATGGCAGAATGTTTTCACCTATCAATAACAATACTAACTGTAGAGAGGACTCCAGTTAAAGTTAAACAAAGTATTTTATTTGAATTGACAAACTCGTGAGAAATCAGACACTCTTAAGATCCATACAAGGCTTTTGGAAAGTGAGGGGGAAAAGGTTGGATAGAGAGAGATTGAGTGGAAAGGGTGATAGTTACCAGTCCTGAGGCAGAAGACTGAAGCAGAGTGGCTCAGACAGTGCATCTGAGGGTAACACGGAGGAGCGGCAGTCTGGGGCACTGCATACCATGTACTACAATTGGCTGGGGTGAAGCTGGGGTTTGTACACTCTGTTTCACAGCCTGAAGGAGCATGTTCACAAAGCCATACTGATTTTCCCATTGGACTGACAAAAGGGTCTGGAATGGGCTGATTGCTTAACTTTGGAGTGACAAAACATTGATGGGACTCATGACAGTCTTTTAATGTTCAGTCAAGTAGAGTGGATAGGGAAGAACTCCATGAGGTAAGATCGAGGGATGGTCTCTTATTGCTCACTAATCTGGGCAGTTCATTTTCATTGTATTAAAAAATGTGAAGAGTCTGAAGCAGCAAAAGGATTAGCACAAACTCATCAGTGGTGGGGTTTTCTGCATGACCCTGAGCATGTCTCCACTCAGCATAATCCTGAACACATTCTCTGGCCAGTGTGACTCTGATCGTGTTCTCTGGTCATTAATAAGTCCAATTCATGAAAATTGCATTTCTTGTAGGAAGGGTGGTAGGGTATGGTGACAGTACCACATGGTGTCACTAGCTTACTGAGGAACTGGTGGCAGACAACAGGGTCTTTAAGATTAAAAGGAAGAAGACTTGAATTTCAGTACAAATGTTTGTAGCTGATTTGGGGTGAGGTCCTAGAGATCCAAGCTATTTATATTCCTATCCTTTCTGACTGCTGGCTTTTTTTTCATTGGTGGAGCAACATAGGTTTCCCTGCTGTGTTACATAGCTGACTGGTGAACCTTGCCTGTTTCTAACTCCAAGTGTGTGTGTACGTATGTAGGATATATGAAAGGAAGGGAGGGAAAATACAGCTTATGTGTATGTGTGTGTGTGTGTGTGTGTGTGTATGTGTGTAAAAAAGAGTGTGTGTGTAAAAAAGAGTAGAAAGTCTATCTGCCACATTGCTTGTGTTTGCCTGAGTTTTATTTGAATTCTGTAATCTTCACAGTATTTTTATAGTACTCTTCAGATAGCTAATAAGATGTTTTTAGACTTCCTAATAAACTATAGTCCTTCTTCCATGTTCACGGGTTTGACTTCATGAACTTGATTATTCATGAGGTTCCCACTTGCCTCCTCCCATTCTCCCCCTCCCATTCCCCTGCCTTTTGCCCAGGTATGAGTGTTTTCCTTCCACGGACCTGGGCAAAAGGCAAGCGAAGGCCAGGGGACAGCCCCATATATGGGCCTTCTCTGGTCATGTTGCTACCCAATCCCATTTGTTTGCCTATTGCCCAGGTGCATGGAAGGCAGTGTGCCTGGGTGAAATGCAAGTGAATGGACGGGGGAAGAGCATGTGCAAACCTTCTCTAGGTGGGTGGCTGCCTCCTCCCAATTTGCTTGCCTATAACTCAGCTGCCTGGAAGGAAGGCATCACACCTGGGCAAAATGCAGGTGAATAGGGGAGAGAGGGTGCGCCCTGGAAGGGAATGGGAGATGAAGTACAAACTCGGGTGAGGAGCAGAGTTATTTGCATTTTTTGACTTTTGAGAGGGTTCTGTATCCTGAACCCTTGTGAAAATTGAGAGGTCGCTATATAATGCTGGCCTCCGTGCAGGAGAATGAAACTGTCTGCTCCTTCTCATATGACCTCTAGGGAGTGTGGTTGGCTTTATCATTCTGTTCCATCCTGGGATGATTTAGGGTCTGCAGAACCACAAGTGATGGATAGTCACTTTTTGTTGGAATAAAAATTTATTCATGTGAAAACAAGCTGTCTTCCAAATAGGGCAAATGTACCACCTAAAATTGGGGGAGGGTCAGTGGGCCTTGTGGGTACAGCTGTATCCCAGAGGGAGCATAGTTGGGGCCTTAGAGGGCCCCATGCAGGCTGCAGGCTGTACTTTGTCCACCATTAATTTAAACACACACACACACACACATTTCCGGGAACCATATGGGTCAACTTCTTGTAGCTCCTTACTGGGCACGGAGTTCCTTACAAACAATGCTCAAAGCCATTTTTCAAGCCAGAACATATGCTCAAATTCATTAAAACAGATTAAACTGTTAAGACAGCCTGAGGATGCACTCTTGGTTGACAAATTTGAAACACAGTGGTGAGCTGTGGGGTTTCTCAGAAAAAGAGAAAGCAGTGTGATTATGCTAGAGTGAAGGCAGTCCACTTCTGCTGTGAAACATTCAATGGTAAAACCGTTTAAAGTATTATCAGCAACACAAACCGCCAGAGCCAAAGGGTTAATTAAATCAATCAATGAACAAATCTGAAAGATCACTTGAAAAATAGGATAAATGAGGAGGACCCTTGATGCTGGAAGGCCCTACATTATCTCACTGATGGCAAATCAAGTTGCAAGGAAACCTGATTTAAGAGGCTGAGAAGACCCCATGATTAGCGCTGCGGAAACTCTCAGCAGGGGCCCTGCTAATGAATCTTTTTGAAAATCAGGGACAGAAGCACATGCAGCGGATGTATCCGTTCCATTGTGCCCACTTCTCGCTCTAGGACAGAGCTGCCAAAATGTATAAGCCTCTTTTATGTTTCCCAGCTCACTGAAGTGATAGGAAGTTCCAGAAACAGCATTTCATGGGGTCAATTCTTTGGAGAGAAGAGGATAGGAGACTTATAGAATTAGAGTGAGGGTGATTTCTACACATTTATATACACATTGCACAAAAGAGGATTAACTGAATGATAAGGGAAGAGTCTCAAACACAAGTACTCATACAAAAGTCTCAAACACAAGTACTCATACAAGACAAAGCCTTTAAAATGCCTCAAACAAATGTTAGAAAGAGTATGTAATATTAAAAACAACATTAATACCACAACTGCTGACATTTCAAAATGAAAACTGGGACACATGTGGCCAAGCAACATCAGAGTGTGGTCATGATGGCACCAGGTATTAAAAGCTGCAGTGGTTTGCTTTTGCCAGAGCCTACTGGGAAGGGCAAACTTCCACCCCTCCTATCCTCCCCTCCTGCCAAGTTAACTGAATGCAAACTATTTTTGCAGTTTGAACACTGTTTGTAGCAACTGATGTAAGCAGAGTAGAAAGGGGGAAAGTAGGTGGAGGAGAGAGAAACTGGTACCTTTTAAAAGCAGCTGGAAAAGTGTGACAACAGAGGATTAATGAGGACTGTCCCTTGCCAAATTAGGACAGCTGGAGCTATGTAGCAGGTGCCTTTAGAATGGCGAGGAAAGCATATATAGAAGCTTGGAAGCTATTCACTGATGGTATTAATAGGCTGTACACCCCCACACTTTGAGATGGTTTAATTGACCAATATGATTTAATTGGCATAAATATAGATTATACTCTGCTATGGCTGCATGCCCATGCTGGCCAAGAAGAAAAGCTGTCCACACATGTGCATTGCAAAATCAAGTCACGGAAGACCTCAAGGCATAGCCAGGTCATAGTCATGAAATCACCAGGAAACTCCAGCAATAATGAGTTCACAGTTAGCCTTCGATGACTCAACCTTTTAGAGTCAATAGCATCTGCAGTGTTTCTATAGGATGGCTGATTGTTGGTCAGAGGATGAAGGACTAAGGCAGTCTTCCCTTTTTGTCCCCACACCCATCCAGCAATTATGGAATTATCAAAGCTATCATTAGCCCTTTGTCATCTAATGCTAAGATCACAAGCTCATTCTGGACCCTGTTGTCCACTCTCCAGATGCCATTGTTTACTCTGCCAGAGAGCCATTAGTACCTTTGCCCTCCAGGCAGAAAAAAAGAATATTTAAACCCCAGTTTTTGGCCAGTCAACTTGCAGTACACTGATTGCTGGTCTCCACCTTGCTGTTCCAATTCCCGGTTGTGTGCTGTCCTTAGACTTGCGTTTAAGCCACATCACTGCTTCTTTGCTGCTTTTCTGGATTGGTAAATATCACTCACTTCGCTGTAAAATCTTGCTATCCAAAACTATCCTTTTTCTTTCAGTTAGCCTTGTGTGATTTGTGAGACTGCTTGGTTCTTGTGTGTGTGATTGCAATTCCCCCAGCAAAACAATTAAACTTACTTTTGGATCTCTGGCTGGTTCTTTCCTGCACTAGTAGCGATAGACATAGGTATAAAAGATCTCATAAGATTACCCCCTCTTGCAGGCCTTCTCTCTGAGCTAATATTCCTCATCTTTTCACAAAGGCACTGGCATCATGGGCAGACCCCTGAGTCATTCACATTTTGGGGTAACAATGGTGTCATAGGGATAGTGGTGTGATCATCTCAGAGGGCCAGATTCAGCCCTGGGATCTGAAGTTCCTCACTCTGAGTGTAACAGTGATGAGAGATTGTACTTGACCGCTCTATTTGCTGCCCAGAATGTGCTGGCAGGCCTGTTTAAAATTAAGATAAGTGACCAGAATGAGATCTAACACAGTGGTTGACTACCCCCTTGTCTTTCTCATGGCAGACCAGAGAAATTGGACATATATCATATCAGCCATCTCAATCAAGACAAGACTTTGACATTCACAAATAAATGGAAATTCTAAAAGCAAGAGCAAATGGACTGACTCACTTTTGTTTGGTCCAGTTTGCAAAAGCACAGCAGTGGCTGGGATAGGTGAGGTTGGCTTCAATCAAAGCACGAAACTTGTCCAAGGGAGGTAGCTTTTTTAAATTGTAGGTGGATCTTGCTATAAGTTTGCTAATGCTTTCTAATCCACTGGTGGGGAGCTGACTGATCCGTGTCTCTGAAATATCCCTGTAAGGAAAAACAACAACAAAAAACAGTTGTTTCAGATGATCTCCTAACAATCCAATTAATTACGTATCTGGAATTAAAATTTTAATTTAATTTTATTTATATCTCATGTTTCCCAAAAAACTGGGACCCAAGGCAAGTTCCATGAAGATTAACTGGAAAAAAAGTAAAAGTAAATATACAAAAATATTAAAGCACAGTTAAAAAGACTAGGATGTGGGAAATACAAGTTCTGTCCAAGGTTTGACAGTGTTATCTTGGTCAGTATTTCCTGGACTATTCAAGGGGCAGAAACATAATCTATCTTGTATATATTTCAGCAGGTCAGGTGCTGTAATACCTCCACAAAGTGCTTTTTGGATTTTTTTTTGTCATTCTAGTGGATTTGGGATGGAAAAAAATTAGGCATTTTCCCCTACAAGATGGAAAAATATAAAGCCACTTATATGTATTGTTTATGCAAAAATGTGCCACTTCTTCCTTCTAATGTATTTAGCATCTGTTTGATGATCATCTAATACTTGGGCTGCAAATCCTGGATGGTTCAGCTTAGCTTAACTAGGGCTGCATCTGGAACTACACTAAGCTAAGCCATACTTCCTGACAGTCAGAGCTGTCCGGCAGTGGAATATGCTGCTTCAGAGTGTGGTAGAATCTCTTTCTTTGGAGGTTTTTAAGCAAAGGCTAGATGGCCATCTGTTGGGAATGCTTTGATGTGTGTTCCTGCATGGCAGGGGGTTGGACTAGATGGCCCCTGGGGTCTCTTCCAACTCTGATTCTATGATTCTATGATATAGCATTCTCCTGACTCACTGAACAGCTTCTGAAGTCCTCCTCCATGGCAATTCCCTGTTTCATGGGTAGGAGGCAAGATCACAGAAGCATTTGGCAATGTCCCCATAGCCAGATACAAAATGGTTATAGCAGTACTGAGACCTCTGGAGGACTCTGGTGGATCTCAGAGCTGATATAATAATTTCATAGCTGGCTACAGTCACAATCTTGTCTATTCCCTGCAAAGCAAGGAAACGCCATGTGGAGGTCTCTCCAGAGGTTTTTCGGGAAGTTGGGTAGGGGGGTCTGGGTACTGCAGAGGGAAGAAGGGAATACCAACTCCTCCAGCCCCCCCTTAAAGGACTTACATATGCATAACAGGAATTTTGTTGTTGCTGTTGTATGCCTTGAATTTATTTTTGACTTACGGTGATTCTAAGAGGGTTTTCTTGGCAGGATTTGCTCAGAGTGGTGTTTGCCTTTGCCTCCCTCTGAGGCTGAGAGACTGTGATGCCTAAGGTCACCCAGTGAGCTGAGTGGAGATTTGGACATCCAGACTCACAATCAAACACTCAAACCACTACACCATGGTGGCTCTTTAGGGAAAACCTAGAGATGTGTATATCTCTAACAATGGCTGACATCCTGTTGGTAACAGCTGTGATGGTATGCCATCACTCATTCTTTTGGTCATTGCAGCCAACAGAATTCATTACCTACCACACACTGACCAAAATTCTCCCCACAACCCACCTTTTAACAGCTGTAATGCCATGAGGGAGCTGGGGTAGCAGCAGACCAGCGTCCAGGTATTTTCCTATAGTTTGACACAGAGCAACAACATTACCTTCAGATGGCTGTTGCTGTGCACACAGCTATAGGGGGAAAAAACCTGAACACTTGTCTGCTGCTCCCCTGGGCTGGCAATGGCTGGGTTCATGGCTGCAGTTGAGGAAATGTGGGGTTTTTGGAGTGATGGTGGATGGAAAACTATCCAGCTATGTCTCAAAGCCAGATTTCCTGATGCAGGATTATAGTTCATATTTTCCACAGCCATATATGTAAAGATCTTCATACATTATGAGGACAGCAGATCCTTCCTCAATAACCAGAGATTCCATTGAGGCAAGGCAGTCCAATATCATACAAATGCCTCTGTTTCAGCAGAGGGGAAAACCTGTACCAGTGGATTCTCTTGCAACTTTTGCCAGTATCTCTACTCTAGAAACCTTGTGATCATGCAACACTGAGGACATGTTCTCCCCCAAATGTACAGATTTGGAAAACACAGATGGAAAAATGTCAGCAATATATTATTGTAGCAGTTATTGTAGCAGTTATATTTCAGTCAACGGGAATACTGTGTTCAAGCAAATGGGAACAGTTTAAAATTTGTACACAAACAACTGCACGTTTGAAGAAATAAGCAAAGAAACAGATCTTGTCCTGTTAAGTACAAACAACAAAACAGGGCCAGGAATGGATAGGGGGGTTGGAAAGGGAAATCCATAGTTGGAGGCTTTATAGAAGTGCACATTTATAATGCAAAAGGCAGTTGCATGTTCCTACATGTGCTTTCTTGGATGCATGTTGTTAGAATTGGTATTAATTAATATGTTTAATCATATCATTATATAAATATAATTTAATAATGATTAAAATAAATAATAATAAGAGAAAACTGCACTTAATTCAGTGTGTCATACCTTTAGTAAACACTATTCAGTGAAATATTTTCTTATTTTGATCCTTGTGCTAATATACTGAAAAAGGACAGGCAAAGTTTTGGTTAATTATTGCAAAGTACTCAAGGAAGTCTCCAGCAACCAGTCACCTGCACATCAGCATTCTTGATTGACACATTAGATGACACACCTCTCTACACTGAAATTCCAGCCTAAAGACCAACAGCTGGTCTTCCATCTTGACTGCTACAGCCAATGAGAACATTTTAGCTCTTATAAAGGTCTACCAGCCAAATCAAGAAGGCTTGGGTCTGCTTGACTGCTGCTAATACCAGTTGCGAAGGGATGGGGAGTGAAGGGGGCATTTGCTCTGGGCAGCAATGTTTTTGGGATGTCCCGGCCCATAGCCATGCCCCTGTGCACCCTGGCATGCCCCCACATGCCCTGGCCATGCCCCCATGCACTGTGGCCATGACCCTGTGCACTGCAGCCATACCCCCACACTGTAGTCCCACCCCCCCTCTGCCACTGGCTAATACTTCTCTCTGATCAGGACTGCTGGGACAAGAATGCAATGGTAGTTTATTTTCAAGGTAGTTCAAGACCTGATGATTATTTAAGGGCTGGTGTAAAGTTGAATAGGACTCCTTAACCTTCAACAGTAATGTGAAAAAAGCATCAGTAGGTACACCTTTTCTCACCTTTGTCTGTAACAAAACTCCACACAAGTGTTAAAGGTGTAGATGCTACATTATCTTGTGTTTGCTGTAATTAAACCTCTAGCACAGCCAGCATTGATTTTTTCCTACCAGGCTCTCAAAATGTCCATCTAGAAAGAATATTTTCCAGTTGGATTCTTCTATGTTGACAGAATCCAACTTTTTTTGTTTTAAGATCATGTCTGAGATTTTTGTCCTTGCCCAGTTCCCTCTTCAATAAATCTGACTGCTTGCCAAAGTTCTACTGTGCTGACACATTTGTTCTGAGAAGCTATAATGTTTGTCAACATTCCATGCCACCATAGATCTGTCAATGATTCAGTGGCTTGTAAGAAATAGACAACAGCTAGTTTTTAAGTGTGACTAATATAATGATAGAGATTTGAAGAGATCTAAAGCAACCAGCTTTCCAAGAGAGAAGCCATGCCAAATAGATAGGATTCCTTTCTGCAAGAAAATACCAATAAGAATTGACAAAGATGAGGAGGAGGTAGTAAGCAATCTATCTGGATTCTGTATACAGAAAAGAAAGGAATTTCTTGCAGCGTTGGCAACTGAGAAATGACATGGAGCTTTTCTTTCTCTCTGTGTTTGAATCACTATAGTTGAAAGGCTGGAATAAAGGGATACAAATCAGTGTGCAGGGAGGAAAATGTCACGGAGGGAATTCAAGTGGACTGGCATTTGGTCTAGCATTGTCTTCAGTTTACCTCAGCAATTTAAGGGAGAGAAGAAACCAGAGAAATAAGTGTTGACGTAAAACTGATCAAACGGGGAAGGCTGAGTAAGACAAAGGACCAGAGATAAAAGGCTGTAGAGAAGATTAAAAACTCCAGAGCTGGGTGTTCACTATAGAAAATTGAAAATTAGAAGAGGATGAACATAATCCTGAAAAAGAAAATAAAAATATGACTGCAGATCACTGCAAAAGGTGTCAGGGCTCAAAACTCCACGTCTGAAGGAGAGTATAGCTGCTTTGGGAGTTCTGGTCAAGAATATATACTGAGTCACACCATGGCATTACCTTTCTGTGGTGGTGGGATTACATGCTCATGTGAAGGAAGAGGATATGCTGGTGGTAGTAATACTGCTTATGGAGTCTCCCATGTCAGACAGGCTTTTGCTGAGGAGCCAGACTAAACGTGCCAACCAGCTATAGGGCAGCAGCAACATTGGTGGAAGATCTCTCAGAGACAACAGCAGTACCACCATAGCAAACGTTTGTTAGTACTGTGCAGAAGAAGGCAAGGGTAAATCATTCCGGAAGACCTTTACCTTGAAAACCCTATGAGGAAACAATCCGAAATAAACTAAAGAGATAGCACCAGAAAATGGGACTTCTTGGTCAGCGCTAGAGATGCAATTCTTCACTAAGTTTCTTCTTGAAGGTAGCAATGAGTAAGTTCAGCATTTTAATTCTTGCTGTGAGAAAGTCTTCAAAAACAACACAGTTTTTGAAGGTTGTTCTCAATTTGGGACTTAGTCTGTGAAAAATCCACATGTAGTTGTTTTGCACAGAAAACAGCACTTTCTGCACAGAAAACAACATTTTTGCATGCAAAATAGTATTTCAATGAAGAAATATTAATTATTGCACAGAAAATGCTGTTTTCTGCACAAAACAGGCATATGCAAATTTTGCATACAGTAAGCCCTAGACTGTGAAAAGTCTTGTTAGTTCAGGGTTCTTCTTGGCAGGGGTTTTCAACACAAAAGAACACATTTTTCAACCATTTTTGAATGTTTTTGAATATCCAGCATTCAGTGAGCTACTAGGGAAGAGTAGAGGACTGTAAGAGCAGTGCTGTGGCTAAAGAAGCAACTGGACTCATGCCAAAAGGATGTTTAGCTGTTGGCATGCTCAGAGGTGAAAGGAAAGCCTGAGGCTGCACAACACATATTATAGGAACATGGAATGTGAGAAGCATGATTCTTGGAAACTGTACATTGTAAAACAAGAAATGGGACATTTTGAGTGAGACGGTTGTACAGTATTTTACTCAGAAATGAAAATCTAAGAAGAAATGGGGTAGCATTAATAGTGAGGAGAAATACAAAAGCAGTCAAGGGAAATACTGCAAAGACTGATCATATCACCAAGACTTCTGGGAAAACCCACCAATATAGACATAATTCAAGTTCATGCTGCAACTACAGAGGCAAAAGGGGAAGAAATTTAAAGATCCTACACTGGAGTCCAGGAGGACATTGATCACATAACAAAATAGGACATGTTTGTAATCATAGGTGATTTGAATGCAAAAACTGGAAATATATAAGAACCAAACATTGTAAGAGAATTTGGTCTAGGATCAATAAACGAAGCAGGACAGTGACTGGTTGAATTTTGTGAAGCCAATAGTTTGTTAATCACAGACTCATCCAGGCAACCAAAGTGACAACTGTATGCTTGAATATGTACAGTTAGTATTCCAGTACCAACTGTAAAGAGGACTCCAGTTAAAATTAAGCAAAGTTTTTAATTTGAATTGACAAACACATAAGAAGTCAGACACTCTTAAGAATCACACAAGACTATTGGTAAATGATGTGAGGAAGGCTGGAAAGAAAGAGATGGAGTGAAAAGGGTGGTTGTTTCCAGTCCTGAAGAAGGGGTCACAGTGGAGGGATTCAGACAGCACCTGAGGGTAGCATGGAGGACTGGCAGTCTGAGGCATTATGCACTATGCACTACAATTGGCTGGGGTAAAAGCTGTGGTTTTATACCCTATTTCACACCCTAAAGGTGTTTGTTGACAAAGCCGTAATGGTTTTTCCTTGGGATTGACAAAGGGGTCTGGAATGGGCTGACAAAATACTGATGCATCTCATGACACGCTCTTAATGTTTGCTCAGTTAGGGTGTATAGGGAAGATCTCCGTAGGACAAGATTGAGAGATGGTCTTTGACTGATCATCTATCTGGACAGTTTGTCCTTTGTTGTATTAAAAAATGCCAAGAGCCTGAACCAGTGAAGGAATTAGCACAAACCCATCATAATCCTCGTAATCCTATCTGAACTTTCATGACCCTAAACATGTTCTCCAGCCAGCATAACCCTGATTGCATTCTCTGGTCATCAATAAATTCTATTTATGAAAATCACATATCTTGTAGGAGGGGTGGTAGCTGGACACTGAGGAAAGCTGATAGCAAATAGTGATGTGGAAGAGATGATAATACTCAGTAAAGTGGAAGGCAATAAGAAAAGACAGAGACCTAAGTAGGGCTGGCAAATAACAACAGTTGTGCTATCTACTTCTGTCTGACTTGCTTCCATCCAGTGCCAACTTTCATTTGAAATTTTGCAAGCATGTAGAAGGCTTTGTGACATTCTCCTTGGTTCAGACAGTTCAGAGTTAAAACAGAAAACAGTGGTGACAGAAGACAGTGGGCCCAGCTTCCCACTTCATATAACAGGAAGCTTATTAGAAGTCATAGTTATTTTAAAAACCTCTAAAGTAGTGGTCATTTGTCCAGTCTCAGTGTGAGATTTGGAAGGCATGATGCTAGCAAAGAGTAGTAATAATAAGTCACCAGTTTCATTTCATTAGAGATTAAAATATAAACTTCTGGGCAGCAGAAGACAGACAAAGCATTCTGTTTTTTAAAAATGGCCATTATCCTGCAGTGGGAGAGGTTTATCTGTCATGCCTCTGCGGCTATGTCTGCTGAAGGTACACCCTCCAACCCACCTTATAAGCAGTACAACTCCCCTCACCAACACAACCATTTCCAAGTTGTTGGAGAGCAACAGGATGAACAGGGATGTGTCCAACTGTTGCTTTGTAGTTAGACGTACTACAACAGGCATCTGCAGGAATCTCTGAGGGTTCTTGAAATGTTCCTGCAATGACATCCTTGCAGCATGCCCAGCCACAGGAAAATAGCTGCATGCATCCCAGCTCATCACTTCAATAATATGGAAATTCACATGCTGGGATGGGGGGCTGCACTGTCTACAAGGTAGATTTTAGAGGAAATTTTGGTTACTGTATGTTTGACCTCATCAATGATCATTTTCTGACCTCATCAGTGACCAAAAACTTAAGTGTAGCTTACACCATTGTAAGATAGAAATTAGAGAACTTGCTTTGCATTTTTTTTAAAAAAGGTTTCCCAGTTCACATCATTATTTTTTACGGGAGGGATCAGGAACCAGGCTCATAAATTGCAGCCAGAACCAGCATGGTTCATGCACAGGGGTGTCAGGAGCTCTTGTCTAACAACAACATCTGGAGGAAAATAAGTTCCCTATCCCCGCCTTATGAGATGGGAAATCTTATTTTTTCTTAACATGGCAAATTATTTAGATCTGTCTTACAATCTACTGCCAGATGTGGTAGTGTTTGTCAAGTCAGGTAGTCTATTACTTACCTAATTCTGTTACCTGACTTTTAGTTTTTATTAGGGATGGGCCAACAGAATCCTCGAATCCTGGGTAAGGATTCAGATTCCTGAATCCGAATCCCTGTGCCAAATAGGCAAACCAAATCTTTCAAATCTGCCAACCAGATTGTTGGAGACAGGGACGCCTGAAAACCTGGGAGGCCAGACATAAAAGGAAAGATAGTAAGTAGGTGAGTTTTTCCCTTGGAGTAATATTGGCCTTTGCTAACATTTTCAGAAATTACAGCTGGGGTTGTATTCTGAGATATTTAAATTGAACATTAAATATTTAAGTTCAGTACTTGACTGGAAGCTACAGGCTTGAGATTTCAAGGACAGCTGAAACATTGGCCTTTTCCACACGGGGTAAATAAAATGGGGCAGCGTGAGCTCTGACAGACATCGCCCACACGTTCGAGTGTGCTAGCTCGTACATAATTGGCAAGCTCCACACCTTAATCCACCCGGTTAAGTCGCCAACAGTCAGTGCGCGGGCTTTTTAAAAAACGGGGAAAAGGTGGTTTTTTCCCCCTCATACAGTGCTGATTCGTGCATGATGTAATCGGAGGGTGGGCTGTGGGTGTGGACAGCTTCAGCAGTTGGAATGCGCCGCGAGAAGCCTCCAAGCAGCAGCACAGAAAAGCTTAAATCCTCCGCAGCATTACCAATAAAAGGCCAATCGCCGGCGCCTCCTCATGCGGTCTTTAGCCCATAGATGTTCCAGTTCAGCCAGCACAACTCCAAGAAGCCAGAATACAGCTAAAATGGGCCGTTCAACTTCAGGAAACACCTCTTCCTCCACCACTCACAGGGAAAGATAAAAGCAAAAAACGGGCACGAGAACCTACCAGAGATAGGGAGAAAAACTGCACTCCACCCGGCTATGGCGCAGAAAACCATTCCCCCGAGATAGGGCGTGAAAATAAAAAATCGACATGGTTTATTTTATGGCTAGTAGGAGGAATGGGAGGAGGGAGTCATCGTGGGAGGAACTGCGGGGCATGACGTGAGCATGCACATCATGACGGATAGGGCCATTTAAAAAAAAAGAGCTGCCAATCACATCTGCTGTGCGAATTCCACAGAATGTGTGGAAATGGCAATAGACCATTGTACAATATGTCCACGGTAGCACGGACAAAAAAAAACAACGACCCAGAAACGTTGCAGCACAAATTCCACGGAACGTGTGGAAAAGGCCATTCCTTTGCATAGCTCCCTTGCAAATCTCTTTCAGACACAATTCTGGGGTTTGGAGTTTTACAAGGTGTCACAGCCTTCTCTGACAGTGTGCTGGTGTATCATCAAACTACAAACCCCAGGATGCCAGAAGGAGCTATGCAAAGAAAATCCAGTTTTGGTTTGGATTATCTCTGTACTGTAGTATGTGGCCCTGTTTACACAGACAGGAGTCATTTTCAATCTGGGGAGATCCTGAGGCAAAACTAGGACAATTGTCTTGGCCAGATTTCTTCAGAGGGAGGTTTGCCTTTACCTAGGCTTTTGCTAAGGCTGAGAGATTATGTCTTGCCCAAGATTGTTCTTCTTTCCCTTGCTTTTTAAACCCCTTTTTAAGAAAGAATTTGAAAGATTCGTGGATTCCCAGAACCTTTCCAGGGATTGGGATCCAGATTCAGATTTGGAAAATTCCGGATTCGTCCCATCCCTAATTTTTATCATGCATCCCATATTTGGCAGTGTTTGTCTGAGTCCACTTCTACATAGGAATATGGGTCTCTCTGAGTCTCGTGGCATTCCTAACTTTCCATAAATCCTCACTTCCTCCATTTGTCTTCTCTGTTTTTGACAATGTTTATGTACCCTTGTCCAGGATATCAACCCTACTTTTTTCAAGATTTTCACATTTGGATGAGGCTGTTACTGATGCTTCTTTGTAGCAGGCAAGCAATAATCATTTCTTTGGGATGGGAGGTGTGTGGGTGGCTGAACCAACCAACCATTATTTCCTGTAGTGAAAAGTTAACACGACACCTCCGTAAGCAGGGGCCAAACACAATTATTTTCTGATGGGTTATCAAATTGATTTCCCTGCAGTTCAGATTCATTCGATCGTTCAAATTCAAACACTGAGTTATTTTTATGAGAATTATTCTGTCCTATTACAGTGTTCTGTGGATGGTAAATTGCCTTTCTTTTATCCTGACCAAGATCATGAAAGAGAGTTCTTCTAGTCATCTGTTACTGGAGTGTACACTCGAATGTACTTTTGCTTACAGGAATGACTGACCTGTAATATAGTATCTTTGCTTGGTGGAAGCAGAACTGCTTAAATCGATTCTTCCCCCTCCCCTTTCTGCTTTCTGGCCTCCTCTTCTTCTCCTCCAGCACAGTGAGTTTTATTTTGTGAAATAACACAACAGGCTGCCTTGTTGTTTCTATGTCAGCATTCAGGTGATAATTAGCAATGCAAATATTCATAGATGGGGATCCAGAATCAACATTTGCACAGATTTTGTAGTGACACATTAAGTGACAAGGTTATCTGCACAGGATACACACAACACAAGCTCACAGAGTATCTTTAAATTGTGACTTGGCTAAAACACCAGGGAGGGACTAAGGACCTCACTAGTTTCATTTCTGAAGAAAGCAGTTAGTAGCTAGCAATTTTCTTCCTGCTTTGAAAAATGCACATTTTTTAAAGAATGAGATTGATGCTGCACAAATTTCGTGCATTGTTTGCCTTACAAAAACCCAGTATTTTCTGCATGTTAAAAAAAATGTCCGTGCAGAAATATTACTGTGTATGCAGAAAATGCTGTTGTTGGGGACTTATTTTGTGTAAAAATTGCACGTGTCTCTTTTTCACAGAAAATACTATTTTCTGAAAAGTGCACATGCAAACCATACATAAAATTTACACAGAATAAGTCCTGAATGGTAAGTCTAGAATTCTTCTCATCTGAGTTTCCCAGTGCTCATGAAACACTTTTTCAACCATTTTTTTCAAATAGTTTTGGATACTCTTTCCATCTATAACAATGACTGAGCAGCTTACATGCTTCCTCCTGCCCCCATCTCTGGCCAAGAGAGAGACCAGCAAAGAGTCTTGAATTTGTATTAACTTTTTAGGTTGTGAGAGACTTTGAGAAGAATTTGGATTTGCAAAAAAAGATCAGAATAAAAACACCTGGATAAACAAACAAACAAACAAACTCTGTTCCCAATAATGCCAACCAGGTAACACTTAGCAAGCACAAAAGCAGAATGTGAGAATACTAGAGCATCCATCCTATATTGTGGTAGACTCCCTCTGCACATGGCTGTTCTTCATGAATATCTTAGCTAATTGTCAAATACTGTGAATTTGTCCAATCAACTTTTAAAGCACTGATGGACAACAACTGGCCCATGGAACGCATGTGGCTCACATCCATTTTTATGCTTTCTGGAGCTCTACCTCCAGGGTTTTTGTTTTTTGGTAACAAAATGGAGAATCAGGCCTTGATGACAGTGACACCAAAGTACAGGGCTCCAGCACACCTAGTTTTGGTTTTAAAATAACTGAAAATAACTGTTTTTTCCCCATAACATTGTGAGTGGGCTTCCAGCTGATTCCTGTTTTAGTAGGATGTATAGTACAGCCCAAGATTGCCAACGTGGTGTAGTGATTTGAACTTTGGACTACAATCTTGGAGACACACGTTCAATTCAGTTGCCCACTCAGCCATAGAAACCCACTGAGTGACCTTAGGCATGTCACAAACTCTCAGCCCCAGAAAACCTCATGATAGGATCACCTTAGGGTTGCCATAAGTTGGAAACTACTTGAAGGCACACAACAATAACATAACAGTGCAACCTCCATGGATCTCCCTAGACATGGTACAAACTGCGATGCTGGTAGGTGATAGAATGGGTGACCAAAACAGGCAGGAATGGGGAGCCAACAGAAGTCTCGCATTTCTCCTCCAGCAGCTGTATCTCCCCACCTCCACAGCTTTAGTACTCTATAACACTGGGATATCAAAACTGATGGGAAAGTTTCCAAAGTAGCCTTATTCCCTGGCCACCTCCCCTGGTCCACCCTCCCATTTCTTCCTTTTGTCACTTGTTCGCTTCCTCCTTCTTTTCCTTCCCTGTAACCTCCCCCACTCCCCCTGCTTTCTTCTCTTACTCCTTGGTTTTCCCAGGAGTCTGGCTTTCCTTCTTTTCTTAAAATCTTTGGAAGGATGCCTTTCTCTCTGTCCTACCACCATCCCAGACACATTTGGTGAGAACAAGAGAGAGAACCTTCTCAGTCACTGGTTCCAGACAATGGCACTCCCATCCTAGTGAGTTTAGGATAGCTCCCTTCTTATTCTCCTTCCAATGGCAGGTGAAAATTTTCCTAACCAGTCAGGCTTTTAGAAATTGACTGTGATGGACTTTTAATGGTGTGCTGTTCTGTTGATTTTTCTAGTCTGTCTTTCAATCAATTTTCAATGGTTTATTTTTCTTTAAATAACACACACACACACAGAGTCATCAGTGGCCAGGCATTTCAACTCAGAAAATCACAACTTCTTTGATTTGTCAATTTTAGTATTGAGGTGCTTTCTCTTTCAAGTATTTTGGACAAAAGGGAGAATTTCTGGATTCATAGACTTAAGACTGTAATACTACTTGGCCTCAGCCTAGAGGATAATGCAGTCAGCACTCCACATTTGCTAGGCTTGGGGGCACAGGACCTTCACAAAAGTGGAAAAATTGCAAACATCAAAAAGTGTGTGTGTGTATGTGTGTGTGTGTGTATCTGTGGGGATGGGGTTGAGGCATGGTGGGGAGAATGGACACCTAGAGTCCAAACCAGATCAGAGAATGGGTGGGTATGGTGGCTTTATACTTCCTCTCTCACACCCTTCTCTTTCCTTGGGTGTAAGTGGGGACATCAGGAGAGGGATTGTGGTGCTGACAAATTAGGATGTGAGCTGTCCTTAGCTGGCCAGACAGTGGCTGGTGGAGGAGGACAGGGACCAGAGTGGATTTTTAAAGTGCTGTGTCACCTGATTGGAGTTGCCAAGAGGGAAGGTTCCCCCAGGAAAGAAGCATTTGAGCTGAAGGGGCATGGATTGGAGAAACTCACAGATAATCAAAGCTGTGAAAGTCAGACCCACAAATGTGGAGGGCCAACTGTACTATCATCCACTGGAGAAAGCTGAAAACAAGAGTGTTCTAAATGACCATCTTGGACATAGCTCAGTTGTTTTAATAATTTGCTCTGGGGAAAAAGTGAAGTATAAATGAAAATGATGAAGATGGTAACAGCAGAAACAACTTTCTTATTCCCCATTTTCTGCTAGAGTTATTGCCCCCCACCCCTACATGTAAAAATTGCATATCTCAAGCACTTGACCAATCCAGAAAACATTCCCTAGGGCAACCGCTGTTGCCCAGCCCTGTTCTAGAATTTCCACAAGGAAAGCATAAGCAAATAATAAGAATTATTACTTACAAATATCCTGGTCCATTGGCTCCCTCAAAAACTTCATTGGGTAACTTATCTAGTTGGTAATTACCACTCAGATTTCTGTGAGGAAAATAAATATCTAAATAAAACTCATAAATGGTTTTTGAGCAGGGAGAATGACAAACTGGGCCGCTTAAACAGCTATCATTTAATTAATCTGTGATTTGAAATGAGTGTTAGATATTGACCATGAATCCTGGTTGTGGAATTCTCTCCCATGGAAAGCCCGGTCCCTTCTCCCCTTTTCTTCTACCTGCAAACAAGGACTTTTTCATTTAGGCCATTTCCGCACTACGCTCTTATAGCACGATTATTCCACTTTCAACATCCTATGGAATCCTGGGGTTTGCAGTTTTGGGAGGGGCCGGCCAGTCCCTCCCGAAACTGCAAACCCCAGGATTCCATAGGATGTTGAAAGTGGAATAATCACACTATAAGAGTGTAGTGTGGACATGGCCATGGATAGGGCTTTGGCTTATCGTTCATGTGGCAGATCAGGCTTTTAATGATGTGTTATGGTCCAAATTTCCTTGCTTCAAAGCAATTTTTGACTTTAAGCTGAATTTTTCTCTTCTTTGAGGAATTCTCTCCTCTTTGAAACATATGAAGTCATATGAAAAAAACTACAACCATACAGTGTCAAATAAAAAAAGCAAATAGTCAGTAGGCATATAACAGCTTAGACTGTCTGTACTGACTGCACAAGGCAGACCAGCTTATTCCAAACAGTGTTACACCCCATACCCATTCACAGTCAGGAGAGGGATTTGCTGTTGCCAATTAAGTCTATCTCTTGAAGAGACATGACTTTCATACTATAAGGTATTTGAGCCCCGACAAAGCTTTGGGTGTGGTGCTCTGTTTTCTGCAGGGAACACATGCCAGGATCAGAAGGGACCAACCAAAAGCTAGTCCACCATGGGTGCGTATATTAGAAAATCACAATCTTTACTCAGTAATTACCACTGTGAGCTTTATGGCTGGGTAAAAGGACAAGGAGAGCCTTCAAGGTTGCAAATATGGCATGATTAAAAGGGTAGAGTAAATAGCAATAAAAGGTAGCAAAGGTGGTGGTGGGGAACATCCACCATTCTTTCCTATGGGGACATAGTGCAGGAACCTGTTATTGAACACACACATGGGCTGCTTAAATTAAGAGGAACATACAGAAATGGGTGGTTCTGTTGGTGTAAGGCAAATTCATGGAACAGGGCCATATATTGGCTGAAAAATACCTTCACCTTTCTCCTCCATTAGCATGGGGTCTGAATGGGATTGTAAGAACATACTAGGAGTATTAGAAACTAAAATAAATGTCTTTGCTGCAGTAAATAATTCCCATGAAATAGTCTCCAAATTTTCAAGGAAGGAAGGAAGGAAGGACGGAAGGAAGGAAGGAAGGAAAATAAATACGCACAATTCAGACAAGATGGTCCCATTGAAGGCATGATTTTCAATCTCTCGAATTCCATTTTTATTCAGCCTTCTGCAATAAATAGACAATAATGTTGGCATAAAAACCCTTTAAGTGTTCTTTAATACAACTGTATACTTCAAATAAAAGTTTGCAGCCTCTCCTCGTGACACACCTACAGAAACAGACAAGGAAGTACCTGATACAGTGATACCAGTTTTTCTATGGCACATCATGTTGGGGATACTGGTTGACTGAGAGGCTGCACAAAGAATTTGCCATGTGCTCCATTCAGCAATAAAAGGAGAGGATATTCAGACTTTAATAAAGATATCTTGAATGAAGCAATTCATTTCATTTATGTTCTACCCTCTGAGGAACCAAAGTGGCATATCCAAAGACAGTGACTGGCCTGTGAGCTTTCTAAGTGAGCTTCACAGCTAATTGGGGATTTGAATCAAGGTCTTCATACAAACAGAATGTAGAAGTTGGAGTGCTGGACTAGGATCCTGGGAGATCAAGATTCAAATCCTTGCCCAGCCGTGGAAACCTTCTAAGTGCTGTGCTAAGTAGCATAATCAAGTGCCAGTGATTTCAGACAGTCTGCATCTGGAATCTCAAAGGTTGCAGAGATCCTTCCTCCTCCTCTGACTCTTCATTTCTCCTTTAGTCCCAAACAATCTATCACCATTTGTCATATTCATGATGAGGCCACTGTAGAATTGGTTGCTTTCTCTGCTCCTATTGTGGCCTGGCAAGGCACATCCACTCTTAACCCAAAGTGGCAGCCTTGAGTGATGGGTTGACAATGAATCATTTAATTAAACTGTCAGAAAGCCTCCACACTTAGCCTCTAATCCAGAGTGAAAGCTGCCCATTCAAGCGATGGGCTTATCTAAGGTCCAAGAGGGTGAACTGAAGCTGACACGGAAATCAATTATGGTCATGGTTGGAGAGATTACCCTTTTGACTGTGAAAGGCACGTGCCCTGTGGTGGTGTCACATCTTCGAAGGATGTCAGAGCTGATCATGCCTTACTAAGAAACCTTCTGTAATGTCTTTGGAGGTGACAAATCAGAGAGAAAAGGCTGTACACAGTCAGACTCCTAGACATGAGCACTTGTTAGAAGCCCATAGAAGTGTGCCAAAGAGAGAACCAATTGGGACGGGAAATTCCCCAAAGCTTAGCCTCCAGCCTTTGAGGGAAGATTCAAATGGAGAAGTAATTTAAGAACAAACTCCTGAGAGGAATTTCCAGATGAGACCAAAGTAATGCTCATCACCAATTCCCCATCAACCTGGAGAAAAAGAGACAAGTCTGTCCTGGGGTCAGCATTTCATAACATCTTTATAAATGACTTTAATGGAGGAGTAAGAGGGAATTCAAATATCAATCTTTTATTTATTTATTTATTTATTAATTGAAATAGTTATATCCTGCCTTTTATCAAGGTATCTCAATTCACCCACTAAGTTGGCTGGTATTAAACAGAAAATGGAAACAGGATTCAAGATGGGCAGGATGAGAATTATATCCAAGTGAACAGAATGTATGTCAATACAAATAAAAGTCAAGACACTTGACGTGAAAGTAGTATATGTGAAAATGATCTAGGGGTTTTAATAGACCACAAGCTAAACATAAGTTGACAGTGTGATGCAGCAGCCAAAAATGCAAATGCAGTTTTGGGCTACATCAATAGGAGCATAGTGTCCAGATTCAAGGAAGTAGAATGCCACTCTATTATGCTTTGATTAAACCTCACCTGGAATACTGTGTCTATTTCTTGATACCACAATACAAGAAGGATAACAAGCTATATTCAGAGAAGGATGACCAAGATTATCAAAGATCTGGAAACTAAGCCTTATGAGGAATGACTGAAGGAGTTGGGCATGTTTATTTGGAGAAGAGAACACTGAAAAGTAACATGATAGATGACAGCCACCTAAAAATATCTGAAGTGATGTCATTAAAAGATGATATGAGCTTGTTTTTCTGCTATGCCAGAGACTAGAACATGAACCAATGGATTCAAATTACATGAAATGACATTCCACCTAAACATTAAGAAGAACTTTTTTTTTTACTGTTTTTTACTGTAAGACCTATTTGACATACAGCCTCAGGGAACAGTGGACTTCTTCTTTGCAGATCTTTAAAAAGAGGTTGGATGGTCATCTTCCAAGGTGGCTTCAATTGTGTATCCTGCATGGTGGTCGGGGTGGGGGAACTGGGTGGCTGAAACTCAAAGATTCTTTGATTCTATGATTTAGGCAAGAATCAGTTTTGAAAGTATAGAAGTATTTGGGAAAAGTTTCTTGGGATTCTCATGGATCCCAAGCTAAACATCAATCAGCAGCATGATACAATTCTAGAATGCATTAAAAGAACAATAGGGTCTCAGCTAGGGAGTGCTGTGACACCACAGATACCTCTGGAGTATTGTGTCCAGTTCTGGCTGCCATAGTTTAAGAAAAACATTGAAAAACTGGAACATGCCCAGAAGAAGGCAATGGAAATTGAGAGGAGCCTGGAGACCAAAGCCAGTGTACCCCTAGAGCAGTGGTTCTCAACCTGTGGGTCCCCAGATGTTCGTGGACTTCAGCTCCCAGAAGCCCCAGCCACTGTGGTCAATGCTCAGGGCTTCTGGGAGCTGAAGTCCACGAACATCTGGGGACCCACAGGTTGAGAACCACTGCCCTAGAGTCTCACAGATGTGGAAGTTCCTCTACAGATGTGGTTGGATATTTTTGTCAGATGTTATAGAACATCTGCATGCAGTTCAACGTAGTAATAGTGAAGTTATGCAGTTGGGATCATACTACATGTTCATTGTATTGGAGATAAGCAGATGTCCATGCACATTGGGATGCACAATTGATTTGTGAGGTTGCAATTCATTGAGGAGGCATAGTATTACTCCATGGGCATGGAACTAATGCTCTGTCTCTTCAGTGTAGGATCCTGGCCCAAGTTTTATGGAGAGAGGCTCATGGTGCTGAATATGTTCAGCCTAGACGAGGAACAATGAAGGTGTTACATGACAGTCATCTTCAGGTAGCGGGTGCCAGACATAGGAAATGGAACAAGTTGGATTCTGTTACTCTTAAAATTGAAGCAATGTACTCAAATGGCAGGAGAGGATTTAAACTGAGGATGGTAAATATGCAGCCCACCAGATACACCTGACTGTGACCCTTAGCATTCCTCATCATTGTGTATGCTGGCTGGAACTGCTAGGAATCATAGACTAACAATATCTGAAGGACTGCAAGATTCCTACCCCTGCTTTAAACTAAATAGTAAGAAAACCCTCTGGATGGTGCAGTGATTCAGCAGTGGTACAAACTGTCCTAGAAAACAGGGTATGCTTCATTGATGGTGAAATCTTTGTTGATGGCACAAACTTTATTTTAGAGTGGAAGCTCAGTGATGGACAAAAAGTGAAATTTTTACCCTTTGAATCTAAGCCTGTGGGCAAAGGCTGACACAGACCTCTTCAAGAACCTTTTTGTCAGGATGAAATGACTATCTGTAAGCAAGCAAATTAAAACATAAACAGGTTATCTGCTTTGGACTTGAAGACCATTGAGGAGACATCCAGCTTTGTTATTCTGTAGTCTCCACAATAAGAAATTTTAGCATTTTATGATGGGGTGAATACCCGTTCCTGGTTTGGAAATGTGAATGAGAAGATAAAGGTATTTCCCCTAAAACCCAAGAAAGATGATTAATTCTGAGACAAATTAATCCCACACTTGAAAAAAAATTGATCCCATTGTGCTTCCTATGATAGCATCATAAGCTCTGTGGGGTCCCATATATTCCCTAATCTACTTTTTTCCCAACAGGACACTAAATTTCACTGATGTGGCAGTAGGGCCTGCATGCAGTTTTGGGTGGGTTAGGAGTAGTAACAATGTGCTTCCTTTAACCACTGGATGTTGTCCATTCCCTATTAAAATATTACAGCTCTTTTGCATGGACAAAGGGGTAGCAAGGAAGATCTAAGCACAGCTATATCTATCAGCTCCTAACGCAACAGCTAGAATCAGAGAGCTGATTTCAGTCAAATGGTTCAGTCCCCAAGGAAGTTATATAACGTGGTGTGGGTGGAAGGATTACAATTTGCATCTACAGTTTGCATAGAAATCATGCAGCCTTCCAGATGTTATTGGGCTGAAGTTTCCAGAAGTTCTAGCCATCATGGCGAAAAGTATGGAAGGCTGGGAGTTGAGTTCAGCAACATCTGGAGGGCTTCATAAATTCCTACCTTTGCCTAAGGTATAAATTGCACCCTCTGCACCCACCCCATTTTACATGACTTTTTTGTTGGCTGAGCCATTACATTCACTCTTTATTTTATCACCTTTCAAGCTCAGCTTGTACTTTCACAACCTCTAAAACAGGGAAAGGCCAAGTGTGGCCTTTCACATGTTTTCAGCGTGCAACTCCCATTAACCTCAGCCAGCTTAAAGACAGATGAGGAATCATGGAAGGGCTGCATTTGATCCACATCTGCTTTATAACATTCCCATGCTATAATATCCTTATCCCTATTAATAATACTGCATAGGGGTGGCTGGTGGCTTCCAAGTCAGTAGGGTGGTCAGTCTGTTTCAGGTTATGAACTTTGAAGGTGCTACTGAAGGTGCCAAACCCTAATAGGTTCAGCACCTTGAATAGCTCCTTTAAAGTCTGAACTAAAAACCGTAGTGAATTTGCCACCCCATTGCCATGAGGCCACTAGCTGTTATTACTCCTGTAACTATCTTTTCTCATTTAAGAGACTTGGGGCTCAGCTATGAAGGAGTGTCACCCATGCCACATAGGTGACATACAACCTGGTGCTAGGCATACATGATCCTCTGGCAGGACAAGGCAGTTGGAGAAGATTGAAATGGCAGCATTTAAGTCAGAATGCTACCTCCCTGGACAGACTGATTTAGCTGCAATTTTTTTAACCCCTCCATTTTATGATTTTTAACTATATGTTTTACATTGCTTTAATGTTGTTAGTACTTTAATTTTATTTTAACATGGATCTTTTGCATTTTTTCTATCTTCTTATTGTTGTTGCTTTTGTTGTGTGCCTTCAAATCATTACTGATTTACAGTGATACTAAGGCTAACCTTTCATGGGTTTTTCTGGGGCTGAGTGTGTGATGTACCCAAGGTCACCCAGTGGGTTTCCATGGCTAAGCAGGAAATCAAACTTTGTTCTCCAGGGTCATAGTCCAAAGCTCAAACCACTACACCATGCTGCATCTCTATCTTGCACTCATTTTAATGTGCAAGCCACCTTGAGTCCCAGTTTTGGGGAAAGGCAGGCTGCAAAGAAAGATGATGATTAATGAGGATGATGATGAGGATGATGATGATGATGATGAGAGCATCTACCATGAACTAAGGAAATGATAACCATCATTATGATAATAACAAAGGGGACCAAGCATCTGGCTTGTGTGCATTTTCAAACATGGATAGTTTCTCTCTATTACACATGTACATGCACAAAGGGAGAACAAGAATCAAGGGAACAAGCAGGTTCACTAAGAAACATGGTCACACACAATGAGAAGATTTCTAAACACACCATATGACACAGCCTTGCAAAGTAGCCTATAACAATACATTAGCGTTATGCACAAGTGTGTCGGATTATCGGCCTCTCTCCCTGTTGTTTCTCTGAGTAATGGAATGTCTGCAGCCGACTGGAAAGGCAAAGCAGCCCTGCTGTCCTTTAGAGCACCTTTTGAATGATGCGAGACTGTCTTGGCACACATAAGATAAGACTATCCTGGGCGTCATTAATTTTTAAATTTGCTCCACATTGTGAGGCTTGAAAGAGAGAATGAGAGAGAGAAGGAAAAGTTACTGAAAGCTATAAGAGAAGCCACATCGTTTATTTGGAACCAAGGCTTGTTTTCATGTCCGTGAAATCTAATCAGCCTGAAAGTTGTTATGGATCAGGCTGCCACCAAATAAACAATATTCTTTTTCTGAAAACAAAAGTGCAGGATAAACAGCATAGCTTGGGGATAAGGACGATGCTAAATAAGAACCAGTAAGGTTGAAAACAAACAATGACCGCTCTGTGAGAAAAGCTAGGCCAGCTCAAAACATTTTGGTGCCAGAGATGAAGGAGAAGATGATGCTCTTTCTCCTTTCAATGCACAGAAGCATAATGTATTGGCTAGGAATTGAATCTTACTTTTATGCCTGGCTATTGGAGCTACAGGACAGGCCCTAAGGTAGTGGTGGCTTCCATGTCAGTGAGATGGTTAATGCATTCTGAGTTTGGGGCCTTTTGGCACTATACTGTTACGGTGCTATTATTGCACTTTCAACATCCTGTGGAATTCTGGAGTGTGTCGTTTACTGAGATCAAAGAGCTCTCAGGCTGAGAGTTCTAAATGCCCCTCCCTAAATTGCAAACCCCAGGATTCCACAGGATGTTGAAAGTGGAATAATAGTACCATAACAATGTAGTGCAGACAGGCCTAAGTTTGAACTTTAAAGGGCCTATCAGAGAAGCAAAACCAATTGGGGTAAGGTTTGCACCTTGAATAGCTCTTTAGAGTTAAACCTGAAGTGGACTCACTGCTTTACTGGCATCATATACTCCTCCATCTTCCAACAGAAAGGAACAGCCAGGAGTGGAAGAGCAGGACCTCTGCAACTGCTGCCCAAAGCAGGCATTTTTGTTTCCTTAAAGGTAGGTTAGCCCTTGGTAAAAAAGTCTGAACTGGAAAACAGGTGGCTGATTTTTTTTAAAAAAGGTTTTTTTCTTTGGAGGACACATTTATTTTCCTGTCCTATAATCACTAGCTTCAAGTTCAGAGAACAAAGCTTAGAGGGTTCAAAAGCTGTACTCAGGACAGCAAAGAAAACATAACCACACCTTAGCAATTGCCAAGACTAAAAAACTATTAAGGTTGCAGTAGCTTATAAGCTGTAACGGTTCAAATTAGCTTGTGTTAGAATTCTATTTGACAGTTAGTTAAAACAACGTTTTCCCCAAACTTGTCTGTCTCCCTTCTGTTTTCTCACATTTCCTGCCAACTGTGTGGCCTTGCAACCACATCATTCATCCTTACCAGAGATGGTTACAATATCAGTCCTGCATTTCCAGCACACTGTTTCTCACTCAGTCCCATCATCTCCTCACAGTACAATATGCATTAACACAAAGAAACTGCCTTGAGCATGGTAGGGAGAGCAAAGCCAACCTGACACATCTCCTATTAACCTGCGACATTCATTTTCTGGTATCTGCCTTTGGTAAAACACTCTTTTTATACCCTTCATAAATAATATACAATGATGTCAGTGATATGAATTTATTTGAGTTCTAGAAGAAATCAGGACTAAATTCAGTTGTTAGTCTTAACCAACAGTTAGGTCTATTGAATCAATGGGAACTTGTTCCATTGGTTCAGTGGGTTTGCTTTGGTTGGGACTAACAATTGGATTTGGGCCGTCATTTAAAATTAAAGCTAAACCAACCAAGCAAACCAAACAACCTCCTCCCCTGCAAAAGTTATTATTAGATGTTACTTACATATCAACACGATCAGAACTTAGGCCCAGGAAAGAATTTCTTTCAATTTTTCGTATATTGATGTTGTCTTGGATATCTCTGAGATTTTTTTTTTTTAAAAAGGACAATTTAAAAGTTCATTTTTGTAGTGTGTTTTGGCATACAAGATATTAAAGTAAAAACAATATGATGATGTTGTGATGCAATATCAGTTCAGTCAATCAAAGGGTTAGTCAGTAATTGACTAAAACATGTTAGGTACTAGAGGCCAGCATGATAGCACATGTTGCCAAGTTCCTAAATCTAACAAAATTCAGATGACTTCAGCTTTCATAACCTGGACACACCACAGAGGAAGTTTTTTTCTATTAGCGACTACCAGCCAATGGACGTTGGCATAAGCAGGAAGTCCACAAAGTTTGCTCTTGAGTAGTGGCTAATGCCTTCTGAGCTAATGTGATTTGAGCAGTATTGAAATACTTACTCCAAATTTTGTTCAAGTATCCTGGTTCCTATAAAACCTATTTGTTCCTAAGGAATGATGCAAGCCTCAGATTCCAAAGCTGTGTTTCCTTCATGCACAAAATAATTTCTCTGACTTTAACTCAAGAATATTTTATATCTTCAGAAAGAATTTTAAGAAGCCAGTTTTTTAAGCTTGATTTTGATTTTGAAGCCATAATTATCCTTCAAACTTTCTGTGATTAGGCCCACAGCACCAAATTTAAAACTCAGGTGAGACTCCTTCTGACTATAAACTTATCTCTTGGCATCTATTTAATGTATGCCAATGTTTAAATGCACATTTTAGATTTGAGAATTTGAGTTGTAATCCCACCCCCTCTCACGTCTAGCTCTAGCATGGATGAGTTGGATTTTAAATAATTTCTTCTCTCTGTCTTTCTGTTTCTTTCTAATAAAAACACATAGAGGAAATGTGTTCAGATCTCACAACATTAGAAGAATCCAATAACAACTTACAGCACAACTTTCTGTAAAGAGTGTACCTGGTTAACAGCAGGCAAAAACCTGATGGCAGTGTTGGATATCAACCTTGAAAAAGAGAAAGAAAATAAATAGAATTATTAATTATGGTTCAGAGAAACACAAAGGAATATGAAATGTGAGAACAGAAGGACTCTGATTTTTTTAAAATATATTTTTATTAAAACATACCATTTCAATATAGTAAACTACAATCTACTAACAAAACATAAAACACAAGAAACATAACTACAGTTAAAAAAACAGTAATGTATTTTAAGTCTTACTCTACGGGTCTTTCTGCACTACACTATTATAGTGCTATTATTCCACTTTCAACATCCTATGGAATCCTGGAGTTTGCAGTTTAGAGAGGGGCATTAAGAATTCTCAGCCACAGAACTCTTTGACCTCAGTAACCTACAAGCTCTAGAATTCCACAGGATGTTGAAAGTGGAATAATAGCACTATAACAGTGTAGTGTGGAAATGGCCTAAGTCTCAAGTTAGGTCTCAGGTCTCTACTTTCAAATCTCAAGACTAGTATCTAGTCCTTGCAAGATATTTTCAAGTCAAATCTCAAGTCTGTGAGCTAATTTGATACCACAACCTATATTCCAGAATTTCTGGACAGAGTCGAATAAAGTCAGTTTTAACAATTAAAGCAGAGTTGGCCCTCCACATTTGCCATTTTGCCATCTGCAGCTTTGAATGTGGGGAATAGGGTCCTTCTTACTCCCCCTTCTTTTGTGTCAATGGGGGTAAAATTCTGCAGCTTTAGAAGTAGGGAACAGTATCCTTCTTACTTCCCATTTGTGAAACTGGAGGCTTTTTTGGAAGTGGGGAATAGAATCCTTACCCCCATTACCAAAACTTCAAAGCTTTAGAAGGAAGGATCCTCCCTCCTCAAGCCTGCTGCCTAACATATTGCTGTTCCCCTCTGAGAAACACGCCCTGTGCCCTTGGGGGCAAGTCTTGCCTCCTGCTCTCAGGAACAATTGTAGAGGCTCCTTCCATATGCAGTGAGGACAGGCTGCTAAACAGATTCAACCCTGCCTCAGGCTGTTGTCTGACCTGCTTGCTGTCCCTTCCAAGAAATGTGCCCACACTTTGGGCTTGAGACAGGTCATCACATGACCAGTAGGCAAAAAGAGATGGAAGCATTGTTCAAAGTTGTAAGGTCTCAGGATGAACGTGCTATGTTACTGAACCAAGGGCAGAAAGTTGGTCACTGAAAATATACAAGTCATTAGCTGAGTCCAGTCAGTACATCATTTATTTGCCAAGTCAAGTCCAAGCTGAGCCACTGAAGAAACTTAAGTCTGACTTGAGTCCACATTACTGAAAAACACTACCTAGAAAAACACCTACAACTAATAGAAATACTCTATCTATCTATCTATCTATCTATCTATCTATCTATCTATCTATCTATCTATCTATCTACCTACCTACCTACCTACCTACCTACCTATCTATCTATCTATCTATCTATCTATCTATCTATCTATCTATCTATCTATCTATCTATCTATCTAATGTTGACTTCCCACTCCCAGGCAATGGTTGCTATTCATCCTATAATGTGGTACCTTGATAGTCATAACTATTTTCTTATTAATATTATTATTTTAGGACTCTCAATTTTTTTATAGCAGTGCGTTTATTAGAGAGCCAGCATGGTGAAGTGGTTTGAGCATTGAGACCAGGGTTCAATTCCTCACTCGGCCATGGAAGCCCACTGGGTGACCTTGGGCATGTCACACACTCTCAGCCCCCAGGTTCGCCTTAGGGTCAAGTCAGAAGTGACTTGAAGGCACACAACAACAATGTATAATCAGCACCATCATCATATTAAAAGTTTAAAAGAACTACAAGTGGCATAACATCAACACAGCTAGAAACACAACATCCTCCATTGTCACCCAGATTAATTACATTATTTGATTATTAGTAAGTAAATCTTTCCACAAACTACTGTGTGAAACAGGTGGGAAATGCTGTCTGTTATTACAGTTAGAAAAATTGATAAATGGGGCTCATATTACATAGAATAAATAATGTGGTTGGTCCTTATTTTTTTCATGCCCATACATGCCTAGCTTTTCTATGAGGGCCAGAGACCAAAGTCTATGTTTCTCATAAGGAAGAGTTAAATTAATTGCATCTAAAATGAAATGAAAACTGTGAAATCAACTCTGAAATGAAACAAACAAAACTGAGGGCAGATTTCAGTCAGAAGTACGATATTAGGGAATTCTAATTTATCTTATCTGATTAGAATAATTAAACCTCTGCATCCCTGCACATGAGATGAGGGCGTGAAGAAGAGAGAGCATGTATGTCTAGCTGTGTGTGTGTACATAAAGTTTTCTGTCTCCTTAGTTCTCAGTGCCAAAATCAGGTGCCCAAGCCTTCTTTAGAAAATCATCCCCAGCAGTCTTTTAGACTGTGTGTCTTCTGCCTCAGTTAAAAATAATGAACATTTCAGTATCTCCCTCAAGGAGTCATAGAAGTTTTGGTCACAAGAATATCTAAGGATCAAACTACATGATAAGGGGAATAGGTATTTCCAGTGAACAACTATTTTCCCTCCTGCTAATAGATTTCCTTCAAAATAGGTGCCACAGCAATCGGAAATGCAAATTAAATCAGTGTTTACCTCCCAATAACCAATCATGAAACACAGCATGGTAAATGCAAGATTCATAGGTGAGACAAATCAGGTGGTATAAGAAACAGATGTCTTTCATCATCTGAAGCAGCACTTTGTCTAAAAAAATGCTACAAATATTGTCAATAAAATTATAGTTCCAATGGTTACAGTCCAAATAAAATTACAGTCTTAATAAAATTACAGTTCCAGTGGTTAAACCAGTTTAGGACTGAAGGAAGAAACTGGCTATTGTTCTTGCCTTTTAAACTGGGTTAATAATGATTATGTATATTTACATGTGTCTATTTCTGCATGTATCCTTTACATAACAAAATCAGAGCTTGGAAAAAAAATTTTTTGACAACAACTCTTCAATCAGCATGACCTAATTTTTCAGAATAACTCAAAGAAAAGGGGTAATAAAAAATAATATGAAAAATGAATGACACCTGTCTTAAACAATGTGATTAAATTATCTATGTGTCATTTTGGGCCAATAAATGCCACCGCCCCATTTCTCCAGGCATCCCCATTACCAAACCTATACATTACGGATGCACTGGGGATGTGATTCCAAAGGGCTTCTTTCGACAGGGCATGGAAGAAGCATCAGATATTCATGTTTAAATTGCTAGCATCAAAGCAATCCATCAGCCATTCTTGTGGGCATTGTAACTGACAGGATGAATGGAACAGCCATTTCCTTTCCAAACTGAGCTCTCAAATAAGGCCTCTAAAATATAAGTACCAAAATGTTCTGCTCAGTTTCAGTTTGGCCATTCACATCCTAATGAGGGTTCATTATCTGTCTCATTTTGTAGCCTCTGCACATTTGCTTCATAGCAGAAGAGGATCTGAAGGAGGGCTTTAAAATTGTCATGGCAGAGAGATATGAAAGTTGATGAGTTTCTGCAATTATTATGTCTCAAAAGGAAGAGTAACAATATTTCCATCTTATTTGAGATAGTAGGATCTGACTTGATGTACAGATTGGTGGGGAAGCCCTATTCTAAGGCCCTTTCCACACGGGGTAAAAAAAGCGGCTTAGGGCGACCTCATCCGGAGGTCGTCCACACCGTGGGGTGCGCTAGGGCAGTTTGAAAAGTGGAGGTTCCACACCTCAAACCGCCCTAGCGCGGCCGCAAGGGGTGGCGCGTTGCGTTTTTTAAAAACCACATTTCATGTGGTTTTTAAAAAACGCGAGCGCGCTAACCCATTGCAGCGCCCCGTTTGAAACTGCAGGGACGCGCTAGCGTGTCCCTGCAGAGCTGCCCGGGGGCGGGCTTCCGGCTGGTGTGCTGCCCTGATTGGCAGAGCGCTGCCGGAAGTCGCCGGCCGTCATTTTGGGCGCCGCCGAACACCGCCAAAATTCGCCAGCGTGTGGAGCGGCGAACGCGTGCTCCCCGCAGGGACGGAGCAACCTGTTTTCAGGTAAGATCTGTCCCTGCGTGCGCTGCCCCGTTTCCCCGTCCCCCGTGTGGAAAGGGCCTAAATCAGACCAGCCTCAGGTGGGAAAGCTTCTTTGAAGTTTAAACCAAAACCAAAACCATCCCACTGAGCCACCAACTGCCATGGGTCCTTTCTAAAAAAATTTGTTAGCATATGCTCATATGCCAGAGATACTCTGCCCTGCTTGCAATGCCAAAGATTTGAGAGTCCTCTGAAATATCCAAAGAACTGCTGTGAAATGTGAGAGGTAATGGAGGACTGCTCCAATCAGAGTAATATCAAACTGTTAAGACAGAAGCTAAACAACACCAGTCCCATAATTACTCACCCACAGGGTCTAGCAGAGAAAAAAAAAATAAAGTCAATCTTCTTTGTAAAACATATAAATGTGGTTTTACTTATAAATTACATGTTCATTAGATAATGCATAGTTCAGTAGAAAACAGAAGAAAATGTCTGAAGATGTGAGTGATGTGGAAAAAAGAGAAGGTATGGAAGAGGATGCAACTGGAAGTTGCAGGATGGCAACTGGAAGTATCTAGAATGCCAGAACTCATCACTCTGGTCTTCTCTGTCTGACGGGAAAGTACGAGTAAGCCCTTTACCTTGTCTTTTTCCTTCCCCTAGGACTGCTGAGGCCAGGGGCAAAGGAATGGGAGGGGGATTATGGAGGGGGGAATTATTCATGGTTTTTCAACTTTCACAAGAGTTCTGTGCCTCAAACCCTTTCAAATGTGGAGGGGATACTGTACATCAACAAGAGAATAGTGTCCAGACAGTGGAAAGTAATTGTATCACTCTATTCTGCTTTAGTCAGATCTCACCCGTGATACTATGTCCAGTTTTGGACATGACAGTTGAAGACATTCAGTAATGTACTCAGAGAAGGGTGACCAAGATAGTAAAATATCTGGAAACCAAGCCTTATGAGGATTGGTGAAGGGAGCTGGGTACGTTCAGCTTGGAGAAGAGAAGACTGAGAGATAATATGAAGGGATGACATATATGAGATGGATGGAGCTTGTCTTTTTGTGGCTCCAGAGACTAGAATATTAATCAATGGATTCAAATTACAAGAAAAAGAGATTTTACCTAGATCAGTGATTTCGAAATTGGCATATGTGTACCCCCAGGGGCACAAAGTGGACATTTAGAGGTATGGAGAAAAGATTGAATAATGGTGGGAAAAAGCACATACATCAACAGTGTAAGATACAAGTCAAAAGTTGTGAAATTAATTGCGTGTTGAGTGGTAGAGCTGGTTTCCTTTGTTATTTAACCTCGAGAAAAGCCTTATTTCCTTGCTTTGATATTTTGACAAATGGTAAGAAGCTCTTCCCTAAGCAATGTGTTGCTAACATGCCACTACAGTGTGCATGGTTGGCGATGCACCCCTCACAGGGTTAGCTTTCACTCTCCTCCACTTTACAAACATTTGAGGACTGTCATGCCAGTAATAGTGTATATGTAAGTGGGCACCTTGGTCAGTCCTGTGAGCAGTCTTTAATGAGTGAGTTCTTCCAGGTCTTCTGTATTTCTCTTCTCTTTGTCATCATTTTAAGTTTTAAATTAATTTTTCAATTCATGTATTATCAGATATGGATCAGAGGTTGAAAACCGGCCCAGTAAAAAAAGTGAAACCATAATGTGGATAGTGCTATTTATATAGAACTATTTATTTACAGTTACAAAATATAAATTTGAAATAACAGTAACTATATTAATTACAAACATTTTGCTAATGTGGAGGGTACAATTTATGGAAATGGGCTGCCAAGGGGTATGCAAGTGAAAAAAAAGTTAGGAACAACTGACCTACACATCTGGAGGAACCTCTTGCCTGTAAGAAAAGTTTCAGGGTAGTGGAATCTCCTTTGGAAGTCTTTGATGGCTATCTTTTGAGAGAGCTTTAGTTGTATATTCTTGCATGGCAGGGGACAGGACAAGATGGCCCTTACAGAACCTTCCAGCTATTTGATTCTGTGAATTCTGTTATTTTGAGGGCATAGCTGATAGTTGACTCTGCACACTGAGCCACCATTTTGTACCTAACTGGGAATAATGAACCTCAGCATTCCATTATGTTCCAGTAACTCTTAAAACTGAGTTGGGAAGCTAATTTTAGATGGTGAATTAGACGCCCACTGTAGCCCCCTGTGGTCTCTGGATTTTGTCTGTGGGCTTGAGAAAGGCTGTGATAACATGTATGTTAGAGTTCCAGAAAAGAACATGGACAAGTTACTTTTTTGGATTAAAATTCTAGGAACTCCCCAGATGAAAGAGGACAGTGGAATGCTCTGGGAAAAAAATAAATAAGCAAAGATGTATATCCAAGCAGATGATGCCAGTGTTTACTTTTTCTCTCTAATGAGCCTTATATCAGCTGAAAAAGGGCAACAAGTTACCAGACTGTCCATTTTGCATGCACTCAAGAGGTGCAATTAACAATTTTGTCCTAGGTTTGAAAAATCTTTGGAAGCAAGCCAAGGGCATGTTTTCATTTTTTTTTTTAAAGGCGCCCTGGCAAACTTAATCAGACTCTAATCATGTTTATTTATTTTTTTAACTCAGTAAAGGATGCAGAAAGTCATCACTGGCCAGCTTTTCAGTTCAAATGCTTAATTAATCATCACAGAAGCTATATTAATTAGGTCTTTAAAGTTAGTGGAAGGTTTGAAAATTAACATCTGTAGCTGATCCCCCATACTCCCAAGTTTAAACAGATGTTAACAGAAGAACAACCAGGCAAAAAGCCTAATACTGTACGTGTTTTCTCAGAAGTAACTCCATGGGATTCAATGGGATTTATTCTCCATGTATTGTTTACAGCAGGAATAAATCCCACTGAATTCTATAGAATTATTGGGATAATTTTTCACTGTAGCTATTACATAGCAAATAAACCTCATTGAATTCCATGGAATTACTTCTGAGTCTATGTAATGTATACAGTGAGGCCTAAAGGCACCAGAACTCATTTGATCTTGGAAATTAAGTAGAATCAGCCCTGGTTAGTTCTTGGATAGGAGACTGCCAATCAAAAACAGGTGATAAAGACTATATTTCAGAGGAAGAAACTGGCAAAACTACTTCTGAGTATTCCTTCCCAAAGAAAACTCTATGAAATTCATGGAATCACCATAAGTCAACAGCAGACTTGAAGGCACACACACAATGTTTATAGTGAGAGAGCCAGAGCTATCAGTTGCCTGCTAATTATACCATCCAGCAAGGAATCTCAAATTGTCCAATGGCATGGATATGAGTGTGTGCATTTGGCAGCTGTTTGGAATTAACAGCAAATGAAATAAAGGCCCTCTGCACTAGTTTAGAGGCACTCTGTTCTAATGTCATATTCTGGAAGCTAGCTGGCATTCAAAACATGCTCCAGAGTGAACCTTGATAAGCTGGGTTTCAATTAAGCCAGAAAACCTGCTACAGTAGAGTAGATTGGTGCTTTTATAATGGTAATTGTTCTCTCTGAATCTTCAGACTGATTCATGGATATGCAGTCATCACATAAGGATGGCAGCATTGATTGTGGCTTACACTTGTGCTGATTAAACACCATGAACAGAATTTTCATTCTATCTCACCCTAAACTTGGAAGAATTTTTTTGGGGGGACTACAACTCCCAGAAATCCTAAGGCAGCATGCCTGTTCCTTTCAGAAAACCAAGGGAAGCGCTCTACTATGTGACCTCCCTCCATGCTCTCTTCCTGTAATTAGTTCATTCATTTTCCTAGGCTTGTTAGTTCAGGATCATCCCAGGCACTGAGGTTTCGAGGCCAAACCTGAGACCTAGGGATGCCCCTGGTGATATTGCTAAACAGTATGCATTAAGTACCAGCCACAATTGCTCACAGCTTTTCATTCAAACAGATCAAGAGAGAGAACATGCTTTACTCTTTGGAAATTGTCATCATAGAAGTTTTAATTATCATCATAGAAGTGTTCCCAGATCAAAGGGAAATGAAGGGATTATTCCATATCACTTTAATCTAGACTACTTGCTTCCAGAAGATGGATGCTGAGCAGAGCAAAGCCTTGGAGGTTTTTAAGCAGAGGCTAGATGGCCATCTGTCGGGAATGCTTTGAGGGTGTTCCTGCATAGCGGGGGGTTGGACTGGATGGCCCGTGTGGTCTCTTCCAACTCTACATTTCTGTCAGGGCCTCGGGCATTACCGCGCCGGTGGGCGCCGCGGAGGCCGACGCCACCGTTACCTCCAAGGAGGAGGAGGCGGGGCCGGGCCTGTCGGAGGTCACAGCCGACGACGGGGGCCACGCGGCTGCCGCGGAGGGCTCCGCCGCCAGGGGGGATCGTCGGAACGCTGCGGCGGATGGCGATCCCAGCGAGGGTCTCCCCGGCGCAACGGAGGCCGCCGCCGCCGAGGATTGGCCCGGCGCTGCGGAGGCCGCTGGCCCGGCTCCCGGGCCGCGGGGCGTGGTGGACAAGGACCTGCGGGAGGAGGCGGGCCCCGGGCCCGATCCCGGGGCACTGCCTACTCGCGAGGCTGCCTTGGAAGAGGCTGAGGCCGCCGTGCCGCCGCCGACATTCCAGCAGCGGCGGCGGCTCAAGGAGGCCAGTCGCTGCTCCCAGTGGCTGCAGGAGAAACACCTGGGGGCAGGGAGCTCCCAGCTGTAGCACAGCTGCGAGCCTGGCCACGTGCTCGGCATGGATTGGCCGCTGCCCGGCCTGCAGGCCTTTTTAGGCAGGCGCGGGGCTGGGGAAGGCACGGAGCAACAACCGTCGGCTTCCCGTGCGTCTGTCGCCCATGCTTTGTTCCAGTCCAGCCCGTGTCCGCGTTCCGCTGCCCGGCTCTACCAAGACCCTACCCTGCGTTAAAGGTGCAGTAACCATTTTGTGTTCGGGGTGAGGCAACTCCTTGTTATTTCCATTGACGCCTGCTGTTAAGGCAAACCTCAGTTCAAGGCCCCTTGCTGGCTGCAGCGCCCCTGTGGGACTGATTGGGACGCTGCTGGAGGCCGCCTCCGGCCCGGCCCGGCCCCTGCTTGACCTCAGCCCACGCTGACAATTTCTATGATTCTATGATTCTATGAGTCCTCAAGCAACAATGACTGGGTGGGAAGCAAGAAGTTAATTAAACAAATAGATAGATCTACTAATGAGATTTTGCAAGTTGCAGCAACAAATTGATGAAGTCTTGCAAATTGTAGCAAGTTGCTCCTCTGTTAGGTAAGCTGTGGATTTGTACACAGCCATTTCCATTTGTCCAGAGCTGAGCCCACCAAAACTGGA